>VUQS01067547.1:0-11975 GCA_015108495.1 Heterochromis multidens | reverse complement strand
ACGTAACAAAGAACAAAGGAAAACTCAGGTCTTAAATACACACAAGGAAATCAGGGCTATTGCAAACACTAGGGAACACAGGTGAATTAACTCAGAGTGTAACGGGACAGAGGAAGCAAACTAGAATATGACACACAGGAGACACAGGACTGTCAAAGTAAAACAGGAAGTGGCTCAACACTGAGACACAGACTAACACACGCGGACTTGACACGGGGAAAGGTAAACAAACACTAACACACTGAGAGACAGAGAGCGAGGGCACAAGAGGGAGAGAGAGAGGGCGAGAGAGCGAGAGTGGGAGACACTGGGAGACAGAGAAAGAGCACTAGGGGAACTGATAACTAAACACTGAAAAGAACACAAGAAGATAATGCAAAACATAAACATTATCTAATCTTGAAACTTCATAAATAATCCAAACTAGAAAGTCCACAAACTTAGAACACTGGGTCCACCGGACCCAGGACCCTGACACTGTGAACATGAAGGGTGTCATGATCCTGCGACAGCTTGCCCAGCGCTTTGAGTGTTTTGGACTTTAAAGTTTTGTTTATTTAGTTATTTATTCTTTGTGATCCCTGGTTTATTTAGTGTTTATATTCATTTCATGTATTCTTTAGTGTGTTTAGTTTTGCTCCTCGTTCGTAGTTGCATTGAAGTTTACCTCATCTCCCTTGTATTCATGTGTCTGCGTTTTCCCTGTTTAGTTCTGTCACTTCCTGTTTTATTTTGGGAGTTTGTGTTCCCTGTTTGTTGTCTTGAGTTTTGCTTCCTTTGTCTCGTCTGTCATGATTCTGTTCAGCTGTGTCTTGTTCTCCCCGGCTGTCTCCACTCTCCTAATCACCCTTCTGTGTATATATAGTTGCTGTCTTCCTCTTTTTCTTTGTCAGTTTGCTTTCCCCTCACATCTCCCAGCTCTAGTGCTCCCATTCCCTAGTGTTTATTCCCAGTTTAGGTTTCTTTAAGTAGAAGTTTTCAGTTCCCTTTTGCATTTTGTGTTTGGCCTTCATTCTGTATTCTGGTTATCAGCCTAGATAAACGGCTTGTTTTTGTTTCACTCCGCCTGCCTGAGAGTCTTCATTTGGGTTCTCCTCTCCCCTACACATACATGGCAAAGGGCAGTGATTCATTTTATAACCTACATAATCAGGAGTGTCATACAGAAACTTGATTACTCAACTATGAGTTAATCATTTTTGAGCCACTTTCACTTCATTAAATCTGAGGATTTCTTGTTTTCCTGTGTCTTTAAAGTGAATGTGTTTGGGTTTAGGACTGACCGATGGTAGGTGACAAACACTGGGCTGGTTTTAGCACAGATTTTTCCTGAAAAGGTTAAACTCTGTTAAACATGGTGTTCACTTTTAGGTGTCCATGAAGCTTATTACCTGTGCCTGTGTCCTCTGTGGCCAGACTGGACCAAGCCAGAGGGAAGTGAAGCAGCAGCAGTAGCAGGAAGCAGCGGGGGGAACACATGATGTCCTAATGCATCAACTTACTGTGGCGTCCACACTCTGAACACACTGCAGCAACAACAAAATCAGACTCGATAAAAGACAAGACTCCTGACTGCCCGACCTCAGACTCCCACCATCCCAGCAGCACTGAGCACCCCCCAAAATAAATAAAAGCCAACACTGTCTCACTGACTCTCTAGGTGACTCTAATATGTCTGTGGTGGTATTTAACTCAAGTCTAACAGAGGGCGCTCCACTCACACGCTGTGCAAACAGCTGTTCAGTCTTTGCTCACAGGCTCATGATGACGATAATGAGTGTGCTGGTTGTTGAATCTTGGAGGCCTTTGAACTGTCTCCTGCTCAGCTATGCGTCAGCTGTGGACTTCTCTGAAAACCAGCTGGAAACCTTTTGATTTAACCTCATATTGATATCTCTTTACTTTTACTGTGTGTTATTGTGTGTCTTAACTTGGTTTAACTAACTACTTTAATTACCTGCTATACTTTCACTGTGTTCTTCCTAGATTTTGTATTTATTTTATTCTACTTTGTTATACAGCACTTTATCAGTAAGCTTTGCCTAACAGGAGGCTTTGGCAGATGTTTGTGAAGCTGGGATGTCCATGTGACTGCGAGTCCAGTCTTTGTGTTACTGTTGTGTTGTTCAGTATGTCTTAAATCTGACAAACTTAATGCCCATTATATAATGAAGAAAAACTAATGAAAACCACAGTGAAACTAGAAAACAAACTCAAACAACTGAAATAAAAAGAAAACTTTGAAACTAAATCAATTAAAAAATAATTATAAATATTAGTCTATAATAACTCTGGTTAAACCAAAGGAGAAAGCCACCTCTGTGAGATATAAGTTTAATTACTCATCAAATATAAGAATGTATAACATCAGCAATACCACACATTACAGAAATGGATTTATGGCAAGAAAATGATTGACAGAAGCTGCACTCACCCTGTATTCACATGTATTTCATTTGTTATTTTATCAGCTTTCAGTTTGTTTCTTCCACTTTTGTGTATTTTTAGTAATTTTGTGTTTGCAGGATCTAAATGCTGGAGAACAGAGACAAAGCAAACAGCCTGACTAAGCACACACAGAGCCCGATAAAGCTTCAGGTCAGAGGTCACAGCAGCGGTACCTGTGCGAGCTGATCCACGGTCAGCGAGCTCCTGGATCCGGAGCAGAGGAGGAATCAACGTTAGGTAGTCCCCGGGACTTGAACACCACCGACCGACAGCAGACCTGACCACACACGCCGACCTCCACAGGAGTTTACTGGAGCCTGTCTGTGCCTCAACCAGCGGCTCTAGTTAACGTTAAAATCCCCCCTGAGGGCAGGAAGAGCACCGTCCATTTACAGTAAATTGATTAAACTTTCTGAGAGGAAACGCCTACAGAGGGGCATATTTACTCTGAACTCCCTGTTTACTCCCTGACCACAGTCTGCCTGGTTTTTGGACGTTTCTCAGGGGGAGGAGAGACCGGGGCAGAGACATGTTTTTATATTTTCCTTCATAACTCACAGTCTCCATGAAATACACTGAGTATCTTTCAATAAAAGGAACATATGTCTGTGCTCTAACTAACAGCACAGTTTATGTATTTTCACTAATGAGAGCAAAACTGTAAAATTCTTTTTAATAAGTCAGTATTGCCCCCTCAGTAACAGCGGGTTGGGGTAACTGTAACACTGTAAAAACACACCATATTAAAGCAGTATGACTCAAAGTAATCACAGTACTGCAGTAGTGTCTAATAATGTAACTTTAAAAATGTTTAGCTGGTGTACTTTGAAATTCATTGAGCAAGGTCATGAATGCACATGTGGCAGAACAAAAGGTGAGCCTTTATTGAGGCAAGTCCACAACAACAAGTCCACAAACAAAGTCCAAAATCCAAAGGAAAGTCAGAACATTAGGAAGTCCAGGAGCAGATGAAGGTAAACACACCGGGAACAGAGAGAACTACAGAGCATACATAACAATGCCAAGTTTACATAAATCTGATTAGATGGGATGGACCTTGTAGATTATAAATGTAATAATACATTTTTAAGACAATAATATTCTGTACCCAGGTATAACAAAGAGCACATTTACTCTTAATTTTTTTAACAAAGTTGAAATCTCAAATATTCAAACAAGATACCTAAAATTCCCAATTCCTCATAAATATAAAGAAACACATTTCAGACTATGAACAACATTTATCCATCGAATGAATTTATAATAAAAAGATTTAAATTAACAGTAGAGAATTGGTACATCTGCAAAACAAACATTGAAACGACAGAACACCTGTTTCATGAGTGTGACACAGTTCAAAATGTTTGGAAATCTCTCCACAAATTAATGCTGTCCAGTTTCATAGACACAGATTTCTGCTCCTTTCAAAATATTCAAATAGGCGTAATCCTCAAAAATAAAAAGTCTGAATTTTTAATAAACAATATCATACTTACAAAATTTTATATACATAAGTGTTGCTTTGCTAAGCGTCCCCCCTCATGGTTGGCCTTGAAAAACAAACTCTCTTTGCTTCAGCAGTGTCTAAAGAAAATAAATAATGCCCATGAAAATAAATTACACTCGTTTTTGGAAGCAATAAACCCACAGTAACCCCTGTACTTACTTTTTTAGTTTACTATTGTTTTGTTCCCGTCTTTCTTTTTCTTATCATAATGTCATATCTGTGATATAAGTGATTTGCTCTGTCTTTCATATATATGTACATATATACATATATATGTATATTTGTATATTTGGGTTAGGGTTGTGTATTTATTGACTGTAATGTGTCAAGCAACCAGATATCCAGCTGCTCATCCGTTACGTTCAATCTCTGCAAAGGCAGTAGTTAAAGCTCTTAGCCAGTTCTCTTGATGCATACTCAATAATCCAGGTAAAAGAATCCTAAAAAGTTGAATCTGTTCATCTGGACGTAGCAATTTTTTAGTGGGAGAAACGTTCTGGACATCGGGGACAGGGAGGAACGCTGGTTTGAACGGGGAGTCAAGGAGGCCATTTACGTGAAAAGGAACGACCATCTCTGAACCGAGGAGGGGGCCTAAGGGTACATCTTTCACCATCTTACAATGCTGTGACATTGTAAGACAGCCATTCCCCAATCTCTCTGAATGGACCTCACGGCCCATTGTTAGTCAATGGTGCTGGTTTCGGTCATTATGCAAATGTACTGTTTATAAGGTTGGAAACCTGCAGTCAGCTGAGACTGAAGAAGTCACTTAGATGAGTAACAAAATGTTTCTCCCACTGAAAACGCTACGTCCAGATGAACAGATTCAGCTTTTTGGGATTCTTTTACCTGGATTATTGAGCATGCATCAAGATTTTTATTAAATTTGCAAGAATTTCAAGCAAACTTTTTTCACTTTGTCATTATGGGGTATTGTGTGTAGAATTTTGAGGTGAAAAATGAATTTAATCAGTTTTGGAATAAGGCTGTAACATGACAAAATGTGGAACAAGTGAAGCGCTGTGAATACTTTTCTGTATGTTCTTCATGCAGGCAACAACTCAGCAAGAAGTAGTTTTAATTAGAGCAGTGTGATGTTCAGAGTTCAGCTGTACATTTAAAAGGCTGTTGGTAAAACCTCAAAATATATCAGCAGGTTATGGCATGAAATGGAAAATGCAGTTACAGTGAACATTTACATGATCTGCACCACTTTGTTTATTATATTGATTGCTTTCATGGATGGTTGGATGGTCCGTCGCAATGAATTATGAGACGGCATTTTCTCCTTTCCTTTCATAAAGGATGGTCCCAGTGTATCCTATGCTAAAGGAGGCAATAAAGGAAGCATTGAAGCTCCTTTCCTTAGAATTAGGAGAATTGGAACAGGTCTTATTATGGCCACCACTCAGATACTTCTGGGTCACCTCTTTCATTTAGGAACCTTCCTAAGCAAAATGGACCATTGGAATGCACCCAAAAAGACAACCTGCCAGGCCCACCTATGAATCATTCAAGGATTAAAAAAAACCCAAAAAAAACAAATCACATAACTCAAGGAATGAACCAGTGTTGTGTCTACACATAACAGACAACTTAGCAGTAAATCGATTATAAATTGTATTTTTGGGCACTTTATTACTAGTAGTCTGTCACAAAAACACATTTGTTCCCATTTCTATAGTCTAATGTCAAAAAAAAGAAAAGCCAACAATAGCAGAAGAAATTAATGTCTCATAAGACTCATACTGTATGTCTCATACTGTGATTCACCTTTGATAGTTTCCCCTTTCACATTTCATGTGAACATTTACTTTTGTAATTCTGGGGGAATTCTTCTATAAATTGTCTAAGAGTTTGAAAGAAGGCAACTGGACTTCTTTAAGTTGTTTGAAGACGTTTCACCTTTCATCCAAAAGGCTTCGTCAGTTCTAAAACCAAATGGTGGAGAGTCCCAGGTATTTAAACCCTAGTGGGGGTTGTCTCTTGAGAGGTGGTCGTCTTCTGTAAGTTCACTAACATTTCCATTTATCGTAAATACGAATTTGAGCGCTAACACATCTTTACCATACTTAGAAAAACTCAGCGTTACAGCCATCTTCATAGGAATAGTTTATATATTTCGTGGAAGCACGGGGAGAACACCTCCAGTTTGACTGTTCTCACAAATAGAGTGATAACTCAGTGAAGTCAGGGGTTGCCCCCTACACGGTATAGCAGTTGTTTGACTTGAAACGACAACTTTAATCTCCACATTTCAACTTTTTTTCTCAAAATAGTATTTCGAGTTTAATCTAGAAATTTCGACTTTATTCTCAAAATGAACAATAATATTTTTTTTATTTTTATTTTCTTAATGTCGCCCTAATACTCCGTCTCAGCCCTCTGAGGTTGTGTCCCGCCTACCTCCTGTTTAACTTGACAGCGCCTACGTGACCGATGCTCCTTCAGGGGACTGTAAGCTGCAGCTGCGAAATTACAAAGGTCCTTTTAGCATTTACTGTGAAGAGAAAAATATACCAGCAGACAGTAACGACAGACAGCCCTGATCACGACCATGAATGGTAGGTTTCTGCTCCAATTTATCGCTCACGTTTAAACTCGGCTCAGTGTTCATCGTGAGAAAAAGCTTTATTCATCGGAGTGAAGCATGCTTGAACTGCAACGTGGGGCCTCATTTAGCTCTAAAAATTATTTGAAAAAACGTGGTGTGAAGTCACTTTACAGCAATATTTGCAAAGTTATTAAATGTCAATTTTTAATGTTCAGTATAACTCTTAATAGTGCTTAATAGTGGTTCCGGGGACAGATCCCCGATACAAGACCGGGAAGAGACACAAATTGCTGGGAGAGTTTACATTAGTAAAAAAATAATAATAATAAAAAATAAATAAATAAAGGTTTGAACCAACTGCTGTTATAAGCATGTTGATCACGGTGTAACCTATCAAAGCTCCTAGTGCTCTAACGTTGTCTACTTTCTATCCAACACATTAACTCTCTGAGGTGTGTGTGTGTGTGTGTTTGGTTGAAGCGTGAGGTACCGGTGAGTGGATCGATCCGAATATCGATAGTATCGATACAAACTCTGGTATTGGTATCGGATCGATACTAGCAAAATAGGATCGATGCTTTAGTTTGTTTGTCTCCTGTGAGTTAAGTAAGTTGTTCTCGTTCATCAGAAAGGAGACATGTCTGTGCAAACACCGCTCTTCACCCCTCCTCCCCGCTCTGCTCTACTAGTGGTGTGGTCACGTGACTAGAGCATCCTCTAGAAATACTGGAGAAATACAGCTGTAAATGAAAAAACTGCAAACAGTGATGCGTGTTGGAAGGAAACTCTCTACTGTGGCAACACCACCAACTTATATAAAGACATGAAAGACCACGTAAAAGAAAACCTTTTTTCCCAGAACAAACAGCAAAAGAAACAAAGAGAGGAAGAAAGAAATCCCTCAGGACCCAGCACACAGCACACAGACAGAGGTCAGTGTCACAGTCGTCTCAGAGAGACAAAGAATATCCAGGTAGCTCATATTAGTGGTGAAAGTAATATGTTTCAGTCATGACTGATGTCGGATCTTCAGCATTAGCTAATGTTAAAGTGTCATTGGTCATCATGGTTGCTACTTTAGCAGACTGTGTGAAAGATATGTTGAAATGCTGGCGTATACAAGTCTGGCCTAAGTCTTCTGTCAGAGAGACTGCAGTAATCCAGGAGTTCAGTTAACTGTCTTTAATAAAGTCCCACAGACACATTAATCATTGTATACATCAAATTGATTGCCAGTCTTAATCCGAATTCTGTGCAGCCATGATTGAACCCATTGTATGGTAATATGTGTATGTGTGTGTGGTTTTCTCCAAGACAGAAACAGACAATTCTATAATTAGTATAAATAACTAAATATATAACAATAACATAAACCTCTGCTTGGGTAGTACGTTTGGCACAAGCAATATCTCACAATGTCCACAAGAGGTCTCTGTAGACCATAAATTGGCATCCATAGCATGTGGCTTACACGTTGGCTAGTAGTAAGGCACAAATATGGCAAAACTAGCAACAGTTATATAGATATCGTCTTTCAAAGATTTCCCCACAGGTGATATCATCGGCAGGATTCTCCTCAGAGGGAACATATCTCCAGCTGTTAGATCCAACAAGCTCTTGAATCTCTGCTATTTGTGTCCCACACTGCTATTTATCCACATAAAATGCATGAAGCCCAGAGTTCAGTACCTCTTCATTGCTCTCATTGTGGTCCTTTACATGGCACTGCAGAGCATATGTAGCACAGCACAGGCTACATGTGGTCCCAAACGGCAATACACACCACTCATACACATGTGGGCGGTGGTCTTTCTCACCATCTCGCCACAGAAAGCGTAGCAATGGTTGGTCCTCAGGGAGAAGACGCACCTGATGGAAGATGCCATAAATATCTCAGCTGATGGCTACAGCATATTAAATCTCAGTAGCACACCAAGCAGTGTTGACCCAAGGACAGGTCCAGGAAGCAGGTTATTGTTGAGGGAAGCTTACTTGTAGTTAAAGGAGCAGTTGAAGACAACTCTGGCTTTATTGTTGTGGTACACAATGTGGTGAGGGATAAACCACGACTCCACAGAGCTGGTCACCTTGCTCCTGCTGATCTTTACTACGTAGCCAGCTTTCTCTAACTTGTGGATTTCCTCATTGTACACAGCAGCTTGCTCCGGGTTGTTACACAAATGGCGCTCTGTTGCTTTGAGGAGTGCCATCACTGCCATGGGAGGTACACAAAGAATTGGTGCATTCTGTCTTCGTAGGAGTGGAGTGGCATAACGAGACACACCATCAACAGTGACACGGACAGTCTTTTGCTCCAGTTGTTCTGTGGCTGCTTTATCTTCACCCGATCGATCCTTGCTGTTTTTGCGGAAGCGTAGGGTGTCAAGCTGCCAGAGTCTCTGGACATGTTGATGCAGCTCTTCTGAGGGAGAGAAAGTTGATAGATACAGACAGTTTCTCTCATCTGTTGAATGTTGCAGAAAGCTGGCCGGTCCCTGTATTGTCCACCCCCGTGTTGTGCACACAGCTACTGGGCCACCGATTGGACCAGCATGGACTGGCTGTGTAGGTATTATGAAGTGAGGATTATCAAATCTGATAAGTAGCATGGGCTTGACTTTGTCAAAGCACTGCAGTGGAATGCCTCTCAAGTGTTTGTATCATTTGGTCAGGAATTCAGCTGCACACTGCCCTGCCAGAGTTAATTCTGCTGCTGTAAAGGTCTGATGGCAAAACTAGCAACAGTTATAGAGTAGAACAGTCCTGTTAATTACAGCTGGATGTAATTATCGCATGAGAGTATGGACACTGCTATTAAACTAACACTCAAACATGATCTTACCAACATAACATCAGGAGTACGATAAATAATCTATTATTGAGACAAATAATAACATTTACAAACAGTTATAACCAGCATCGTGTTACTTAACCTAACAGGTTAGAGATTCATAAACGCACAACTCAATCTCAAGAAACTGCGACGCTCTGCAACCGCTCTCTGTGTGTGCTGAACGCATGGCCACAGATGCAAAGGTCTTTTGGGTGCGCTTGATTGTTGTGTCTAGACCTCCGGAGGGCAAGTCAGAGCAGGGAAATTTGCACAGACTGATTACCTATAGGGGCAGCACAGTGGCGCGGTGGTTAGCACTGCTGCCTCACAGCAAACCTCTGTGTGGAGTTTGCATGTACTCCCCATGTCTGTGTGGGTTCTCTCCAGGTACTCCGGCTTCCTCCCACAGTCCAAAGACATGCAGTTAGCTGCCTTTATAAGTTAAAAGTGTCGGTATCGGAACTTTGTAATTACTTACTGCAATTAACTACTGCAATTACTTGGTATCAGATCGATACCAAATTTTGCCGTGTTGCACACCACTAAGTTATACAACATGACCACTTTAGGGAGACCTTGGCTAGAGAGTGAGCCTTTGAGGATTTTATATTTTTGTACTTCCGCTGACTGGCAGTGTACATTTTCATATAATTTGCATGTTTAGTTTTACCAAGCACCCAACACACTTAGATTTGCATGTAGACATTGCAAATATCACTGTAAATCTGGGAAATGGCAACCTGAAAAACTTCACAACACATTTTTTAATAATGGTTGGAGCTAAATGTGGCAAACTGTTGCCGCTGATTTTAGCACACTTTAGTTTACAGTCACCACGTCCACATCAGAGAGCATTCAGCTTAGATCATGTTTTTGTTTTTTTCTTGACAGAGGTGTTGCTGTTGGTGATCACTGGGCTGTCTCCTCTGTGCTCTTCACTCACAGCAGGTCAGAAATATCTCCTCTTGTTTACACTTTGATCACAATAAATAAATGCATTAATAAAAGCTCATGTGAGATGTTTTATGGATAAACTGTGTGGTGTTACAGGTGGAGACAGTGTGCAGATATTTTACTGCGAGAGTGAAGGATGTGCTGCTGATGTGAATCGCATTTATTGCGACGACGTTGAGCTTCTTAATGACAGACTGATCACGGACTGTTCCGGTGGTCCCCCTCCACCCAACACTGTCTGTCAGCACAATGGTCAAGCATTTGTGTCCGTCGCTGCAAATTCTTGCGAATTCGAAGGGGACAGGGGATACATAAAGACTAAAATTTGTATAGGTATTTGCAGTTTTTTTTTTTTAAAGTCGTTCATTTTCTCGCAATCATTCAGAATTCAGCAGCACCCCCTTTTTTATATTGATTCTTTTATGAGTCTGAAATTGCAAACTTGTTCTGTTTATCTCCTCTCTTATCTCCTGTCTTGCTCTTCTCTTGCTGATTTCACATTTGTTTATGCAATGCTGGTATACCAGGAGTCAACAATGGCTGCAGCTGAGGGCAATGTTTTATAATTACTTCATGCTAGAAGAAATTCCTTTACTGGACACTGCTACAAATTTATTTTCATATTTTAACTATTGAAACTCTGAGGCTCATATTATGACATGTTTTTAAAATACGGCCCCCTTCAAATTTTAATAATTTACTGTATATGATTTAGGTACTTAAGTATTGTATGAAAAATATGTGGAAAGGTCAAGAGTCAGTCATGACTCATGAAAGTTGTCTGAAAAAGTCCAACCATTTACTTTTGAAGAGAAGAGGAAATCCTTCTTTCAGAGTGCCATATAAAACACCTTTGGTACTTAGTTAGATCCTAAATTTATATGTAGTCGCTCTGAAATGTGTACTGTAAGTTCACTAATGCTGAGTCTTATTATAAATGAGACATTGACATAAATACGTTGGTATCTTTTTAATGTCCAGTAACTGATGCTGTTCTTTCTAGTAACCATCTTTCTGTTGTTTCTCAACTAGGCCAAAACAACATTTGCCTTTTTTTAAATAGAGGTAAGATTTTTTTTTTTGTTAGCTACGCAGCTTACACCTGTTTGTCATTGTTTTGTTAACCACTAAATGGAGTTTCTCTCTTTCCATCTAGCTACCACACCCTCAGTCATGCCAAGCGGTGTGCAAAAAGCTGGGCAGCACCGCACTAAAACCCGAGGCGTCGTGACAGGAGTAGTTTGTAAGTTGTGAACACCATTAGTTGTCATATTTGTCATACATGTTTTTAAAATATGGCTTCTGCTACTGACCCTGCTTGTTTTTACTACGCCAATCTAATGCTTCTTGCTTTGCTGATGGCCAGAATATTTGGAATATGACAATAGTCAGGTGAGATCTAAATTTGGTTCCTAGGATATTTAAAAGTAGAATGGGAGGCAGAGCCTTCAGCTTTCAGGCCCCTCTTCTGTGGAACCAGCTCCCAGTTTGGATTCAGGAGACAGACACCCTCTCTACTTTTAAGATTAGGCTTAAAACCTTCCTTTTTGATAAAGCTTATAGTTAGGGCTGGATCAGGTGACCCTGAATCCTCCCTTAGTTACGCTGCAATAGGCTTAGGCTGCTGGGGGTTTCCCATGATACACTGAGCGTCTCTCCTTCTCTCACCTCTGTTC
>VUQS01067545.1:0-30930 GCA_015108495.1 Heterochromis multidens | reverse complement strand
TCAGTAAATTATCTTGTGTCTCCAGTGTAGGTATGCACTCCATGCCTGACTAAAAACAGCCCAAGGCCTGTTCTTGAAGTCTGATCTCCCTTTGTATACTTTTCACTAATTTAGTGTTTTTGTGTGTATATGTGTGTGTGTGTGTGTGTGTGTGTGTGTGTGTGTGTGTGTGAATTTATGCATGCTTGTGTGTTTGTGTTACTTCACCACAACTACCATATCCTGTGTTTGCAGCATTAATGTAGTTGGTTAGATGTTGGACTGTCTATGAGTCATAATGAGTTATTGCAACGCTCCAATAAGACCTATTCAGAGATATGACTGCGGGCAAAGCACAGAGGCCTCTATGTGTCTGCACTCTTAACAGGTATCAGACAGCATTACAGGTTCCCACAAGAAGTGGATTAGACAGCACATACTCGGCTCCTCAAAGTAAACACACCTTTCTCTTCTATCCATGTCAACATTAGTCCGGTGTGCCTGGGTTCAGACTTTGTTGAGGAACACTGGGAATATGAAACACCTTGGATGGCTGTGCTGTAACATCTCATGTGCTGTCAGTTTTGTTTAAGAAGTATTTCAGTCTGTGTTGCTCTTTTAACTTTGCACAGCTGAATCATTGTTGGCTCGCCTGTTCTTAATATTTATGAAGCAACACTAAAGTAATAAAGAAGCATTAAAACCCTGCTCAGGGATTGGGTTGAATGAAGATGTTTTAACTTCCTTTTAACTTTTGGCACAATACTATGTTTAAATAGAGTTGCTTTTGGTGCCAAACGTGGTACCTATTTGGCTGGTACCTAACATTCTACTCTATTCTCTACTTAACCCTAAAAGAGGGGAAGTGTCCTCAGCAAGCAAATATGCCAGCTGTGACCAGTCACAGAGCTCCCCCCATAGCTGTCTCCACTTACAGAAACTATATTCTGCTTAAACTGGCATGGGTTTCTGGATCATTGCCAGCCCAAATAGCAGTACTTTTTGTAATCTTTCAGGTCAAAACAAAAACAAAGTGACAGCACCCCCCCCCCAAATAGCCCTAACTTCTGGCCTTCCCATTATTAAAACAGCTGCTTATTTCAGGCAGCTTAAATAAGCTGTCTTCGTTTTCCCAAATGCTTTGTTGGTTCTGTGTCTGCTTTTATTTTCAGTCTCCTGCTTAATGACATCCTTGCTTTGACTTCTGCTGTGTGTGAGTAATTATGGGTACGCATTATGCTAGCTTGCATGCACGTACATGTTTGCAAATTTTTATGGCATGGTGCGATGGCGATGTCTGTTTTACCTCTTACAACCTTGTTTGGGGCTTTTGTGAAGGTTTGGTGTTTCAGTGTGTTTAAAGCAGCTCAACATTGGACTGTCCTATTGTAGTTAACTTTTATGAGAATGGATTAACATGGAGGCCTCACTTCTCAGACACACTGTGTCAAAAATCTGTCAGGCCTCTTGAAGGTGCCTCTCAGTATAGGTCTGATCAGTCAATAGGCATTCCCATACTGAGACATGTGCATGACATATTCTCACTCACATTATTACTTTATTATTTTAATGCACTGAGATTCCTATTTATCTTATTTATTTTTTGATGTGCAGGTGTACTGCACCTGAATACCATTAACCAACAAAAGTCCCCAGCAGGTGCCTGGGTGGAGTTGTCATAAGTCACAGGACTTCTACCGAGAAGACAAGACTTTACACTTTCTTTAGACTTTCATTCATGACTCTTTGGTCACTGTTTAAATTTAGGCTACAAACTGCTTGTATTAGTATATGAAAACACAATGCTTTGTGTTAAAATGCATCTTTTTTGCAACAATGACCACATGTTAAAAGTCTAATACCTTGGCGGTGGTTTCATGCCGTTTATTTCAGAACTTGAGGGACTTCTTTTGAAGTCTATGAAATTACTCTGCTAATCAAAAATTATTCAAATGCAGTCCTGATCAAGCTTTAGTATGTGATGACTTAAGATTACCTCTGCCTTACAAACATACTTTAAATGCAGATGTACTGTATCACTGCAGGATACAGGCATGTATGCAGCCACACACAGAAAAAGTATAACTATGCTCACATGTACACACTAGTTAACGTGGCCTCAATGATTGTAGCTGAGGTTTTCTGTTTGTATCACATGAATTTCTGAAATATGTGGGACATTAAAAAGGATGGCCTCATTTCCTCTGATGACTGGCTAAGAGTAAACCACACTCTGTCAGATGGAAATACCAAAGTTCTTGTTTAATTTATTAAAGACAGCTGTCCATGGTTTTAGACTGATTCTAACAAGAAACTTGTGAGAAACTTTCACATTTAATGAATTCATTCGATATGCCTTATCCACATGTCTGAAGGGATCCAGTAAACTCAACTGACCAGTTTTCCTCATTACAACTTTTGCAATACATAAACAGTCTTTTTCCTAAATAGTGGGTGTAAGACATTTTTAGACATTTCCAGTAGAACAGCAATTTTTACTGAAAAGCATTTCATTATGATTCCACAGATAAGCTAACTACACATACTGTGCATGAAATAAATTTCCTTTCTGTGAAAAATGAAAGGCACAACACAGATGAGTCTTTAATCGACCTTAATTAGTGAATTGTTACAACTTAGTTACTGTTTGTTGTCTGGTGTATTGTATCTCTGGGACCAGTGAAAGCATTGGAGACAATTTGGTCTCAACTAAGCCATTTACTGTATTGTTTGTGTCATTACAGTTGAGTAACTGTAAAGGATTTACACAGACACTGGTTGACCAAGTAGTCAAACAATACATTGCATCACACACTGAAATGGCTCTGATTATCTTAATGCAGCTATAAACCAAGATAAGCTCTTAATGAAGTCATCATGATTCACAGAAACAGACTTACTTTAATAACAAACATGTCCACATCATGCATGTAGGCACTAATGCACTTCATTTTTTTTTTAACTATGATAACATTTTGTTTTAATAAAAATTACGCTACAATGACTCTGAGGATCATCTTTCTTCTTTCCACGCTGAGTTCAATGTAGGACTTGGGAAGGGTCATGCATATCTAGAAAATAGTTTTCATAAATAATAATGTTATTTTATGGATTCCGGTGAATCAGCTATCTCACCACATTAAAACAATTGTGATTTATTTGACCAAAACATGATCGATAGATGATCCCTACTGGGTGTTACTGGCTGTTTAGATGTTATTTTTTCTGTTGGGTCGATGTGTTTGCATAATTTCATTTGTCTTTGTGTTGATTGCCATTATGGCTGTTCAGTCATCTAGGCAACTATAGGTGGCAGCTGCACTTCTCTGCTCTGTCTCATGCTCAGCGGGGGTGGGGTGGGGTGGGGGTACTAAGGGTTAGGCAGCCTGGGGATCTACTGAAGGGATGGCGTGCAGGTTGGAGAGGAGGGAGGGACAGGATCTGTATCTCTGTCTGTCCGCCTGGCTGCTGGCTGCAGGCGGCATGTCAGCTGGGCTCGTTCCCCAGACCCCCACCCTACTACCCCATTTTGCCTTTCCAGTCTCTCTCTCCCCAATAAGTAATGGACGGATGGTTTGGTGAAGGAGGAGGCATACAGCCAGTTAGTTCCAACCCACAGCAGCCTTCTTTATTGGCCCCTCATTGGGGATTATTGTTATTGAATTATGGAGGGCCTCCCTTTAGACAAATCTCTGGCAGGAAGTGGGAACTGCAGGCTTTCACGCAACTGCTGATGTGTGACCCTCTTTCCCACCCACTTCACTCCTTATACCCTCTTCCTCCAATTCTGATATAGCCTCATAGCTTCAGCCAGCCCCAGTTAGTATACACACCATCTGGATCCCTTACATGCGCATACACACAGTCAAAAGTGCAGTCTCATGCAGGCACACACCTTCAGATGGCAAAGGAATGCACCATTTATAGTCATTTGCCTTTTGGCTGGCATTACCCAAGCATCAAGAGAATGGAACTATAAATAAACGGAAAGTGTGAGGCAGACAGATGAGGTGTATTAAGGAGATCATATGGGAAGAGCTCTGGGTAGGGGGTTCCTGTCTTTCCATATCACTGCCTGTCTGTTCACCCCAGTCCATCCCTGTCATTGCCCTTAGGTCTTTGCATTCCTCAGATCCATCCCTAACCCCATCCCCCTGCTGTTGTCTGGCCTTAACACCCCTTAGCCTCATCTCCCATACGTGTGTTCAGTGGAGGGGCACAGACCAAAAGACACCCAAGAGACAGAAAACTATTTATGCATGTATGAACATCAACACACACATGCATGTGCGCGTGTTAACCCCCCACCCCCTCCTTCTCACACTCTCTCGCTCTCACACACGCTTCGGCACATGCATGCGCACACACATTGCGCACACACATTGCGCACACACATACCTGTCGTCTGCTTAGCACTAGGTCCATGCCTTTGTAAGGATTGGATATTATGACTCCCTATTGTGCTACGCCCAGAGGATTACACTAGGTGATCCTGGCTTTGCTGATGTCTGGGACCTACGTATATACAGTACAGTAGATTAGACATTGTAATTTATAAAGCATCGCGGGATTGGTTGATGTCATGAAACTGTTATGACTAGACATCCAAATTAGTTCTTTGAAGTGATGTTTAGGTGATTATTGGGGTAATCTGGTTAAAGACGCACTGTCGGCTAAAGCTGAGGGATTAACTTTATATCCACCAGGAAATGGTTCATCATACCCTGGATGCCCCATTAATGTTTCCTCTTGACCCTCAACAAACGCCATTCATTTTTCGCATGAGATGGCTTATAAAGAGAGATGGCTTATAAAGAGATTTTGGGACCTTTAGCCTTAAGTGACAGCCCTCATCCCCAGTGAATTTAAACCTGCATGAAATAACATATGGCATCTGTAGCACTGCATTAACACCAAACCAATAGCTGTGTTGAGACACCACCTAACCTTTCAAATTTATATTAGCAAAGCTTTAATCTTTTTTTTGCTGTTGTTGTTTTTATGTGTAAATTCATCAAACTGGAAAGACTAGGTCTTCGTTGTTTACATGGTGAACTCTAAAACCTGTAACCTGTAATTATTTTATGGAACTTTTACTTTTGTGGTAAAAGTTCCAGCTGTTCAGACAGCACAAAACCCAGACTGTTTTCATACCTCTCTTAGGTACAGTCGGACATTCTGTATCCAGCTGAAAGTTATTCTAATACTTTTTATTCTAGCCCATATGTTGTATCAAAACACTGAGTGATGAGTCCACTATTCCATCTGCAGTTTTATGTCTCCCTCTCTACTCCTAAGTGGTATGTGTGGAGGGAAAGTGAATCAAGCATATAGCTGTTTTCCTTGTGGCTGACTTTGAATGAACTTCGACCTTTTAACATTTCCTTTGTGTGTGAATGTGTATGTGTGTGTGTGCACACGTGCATGTTTCTGGGTGTGTGTATCTGACGGGGTATCCACTGTCTGGTCTGTGACACAGAAAATACCTCCCTTGGTGTGCCAAAAACCGTTAACCAACCAAACACCCAGTTGTCGTCGTCCTCCTCCTCCTTCCTCCTCTTCTTAAAGGACACAGTTATGTAGCCTCTTGTTTTAGAGAAACAAAGAGCAGTGGTCAGGCGGGAGAATTGCAGACGCATTATATCATTGTGCTATGAACCCTTCCCACACAGCCTCCACTCTTCCCCTGTCCCCCCTGGAAAAACGAGCTTTTAGGTTTGTGTTGACCAAAACATTTATGTGGTTTTTACAGTAAGAACAAGGAAGAGGACATGGAGAGAGAACCAGAAAACATGTATTTTTCCAGAAAGCACAGTTGGAATAAAAGGAAGCCAGAGAGTTATGGGGGGATCTGGACTGAGGTAGCCAAACATAGAGCCGTCTGGCCGGAGTCTGTGGTCAACTCATGAAAAAGAAAAAAAAGAGAAGGGTATTGTTTGATGTGGGTTTTCAAGCCTAGTTTTTCCAGCTCAGTCTCTCTAGCTTGCTAAAAACAATAAGGAGATTGTGTCTGATATGCCAGGTTAGCTCACATTTGAGAGGAACATTCAAATCAAGATATCAATTACACTCTGCTTTGGAATTTGAATTTAATAGTGTCAATGCTAGATAAACCTTTTCTCAGAGAATGATCTTATACCTAATCTGACTGAGCCGTGATAGAGAGTATAGAAGAGAAAACGCTAATATATTGCAGCATGCTTCCTTTTTGGATTTCACGCCACTCTTGCATGCTTTTTGGCAGAAGATTTTTAATGTAACAAAACCCTCTGCAACCCCCACTGCTAATGCTAGACATTACCTCACAAAAGTGGATTTATACAGAGGAAATAGCTAATCCCTCAGGTAATATTGGCATGAATCAGTCAAGCCAGACAGCAGGGAAGCTCATGTTCGTTTCCTCGCTCAGCTCCAGAAACACCAGAGCTAGCCCCTTACTGCTGTAGCTGTGCTGTGTACAGTATGTGGAGGAAAGCAAAAGAGCTGTCACAACCCTTTATATTGTGACTCTCAGTCTAGCTCAAGCCTAGAGTACATATTGGTGTGGGTAGCAGTGCTGTTTGAGCAGAGGGACTATTTGTGGGGCGTTTTGGTTAATTTCTTTTAAAAAATATGTGCTAAAATATAGACAAAAAACAAGCACACATGGTTGTGTGAATATGCTGGCCAAGTCCTACACATTCAAATGTTTCACAGCCACACACTGTGGAGTCACCTTGCTCATTTCTCTCTAATTTTGAGATCCTTAGAATATACACCAATCCAGCATAGAATCATATTGTATCTCCTTCCCCAGGGCGTTATTGCACATCCTTAATTTCTTCCACGCACACACACATAAACTGGCTGGCTGTTGACCGGCACTAATGCCCTAATGGTGCTGCCCTACATACTTGGTACTCTAGTGTCTGTTGGCAACTTCATGACCTACCCTAAGCTGGAGGTGGACAGGGAGGACAGGAGAATAAGATAGGAGATGTTTGTGTTTAGGCTGTCATATCTCAACTCATTTACCATGCTTTGCTTCTGTAGTAGAGGCCACTTAAAGGCTATTGTGTTTTCAAAAAGAAGAGCTTGACATCATTATTTTTCATCTTTCTTTTATTATGAAGGTCTAAAGTAAGTTGGCTTGATTCACTGGCTGGTAACAATGAAAAACCAATATGTAAGTCTTAGTTAGGTGTTGGGCCACCGCATGCCGCCAGAACATCTTTAATTATGTCATGAATTATTTCTTTTACAAATCTGGTTTCAGCACCATTCTTTCAAAAGATAATTCCTCATTTAGTGTTTTGATGCTGGAGGTGGCGAGTGCCTGTCTAACAAAATCTCCCTTAGGTTTAAACTGGGTTGTAATTTTATGACTCCAAATGCCATAGCATGTGATTCATATAATTTTATACTCATCAACCTGCCAAGGGCTGCTACAGCCAACGGTCACAGTATTATTTGTATGGTATATGGTCATGGGCTGACGATGAGCCACCTTCTCCAAATTACTTAAAAATAGAAGTCAGTCAAAACAAAGTAAATCGTTGTCCTGACTGTTAGGTTTTGTGTTTTGTTTTTTTTTTTGTTTTTTTTAATTCAGTTCAATTTTCAAAATTATACTACTGTAGAATATTAAAATTCTCTAGCATGTCTACCAAGAAAAGATATGTTTGGATTTCTCTAATACACTGTGAAAGAGTTATGAGTTGCCATTATCATTCCTCCTCTCTGTACTGGTTGGAATTCTTACTCTTACAGTACAGTTAGTTGTTCTACACTATATCTGAATGTAATGTGGTGACTTCTGAGTCAACTGAATAAGCCTTTTTGCTTTAGTTTTCGCAAATGTGACAGACAAATTTAAGGGCCTTGTACTACTTCTGCTCTTCCTCAGTCCTTACCTGATTGTCACATGTAGATCCTTCAGTGTGCCATATAGTGATGGTCTGACAGAGCTGGCTGATTACCACAGTCTGCACCCTAAGCAGATGATGTGCCATTGTCTCATTTCCCATTTATATATCAATCCCTGAACCCTCCATTATCCAACCCTACTCCCTTCACATTTCGAAGAGAAGCAAAAGCTTTGCAGTGTGATGGAGGTGTGTATTGACCCAGAGAAACGATGAGGATGGAATACTAATAGGGTTAATAGAATTAATGGTGCTGTCACCCTTGTTTGTGGAGGAGTGTCGGGCTTTGCGCTGGCTGTTTGCAAGCTGATTTCTTTCTGCTTGCTCTAGCAAGCAGAAAGAAATCTGCCATCTAAGTCAGAACCCCCTACTGGGGTTCTGACTTAGATGGCGTATCTGCCTCTTGTTCCATTGTTATCTTCTATCACTGTGGAAGTTTCTTTCTTTTTTTCATCTCACCCTTTTACGTCTCTGTATTCCTTGCACAATCTTCCTTCAAATGAATGAAAGCCTCTTCAATACTTCAATACTTTTGTGTCACAAATGTCCTTTATTCATTCAGATACTGATCATATAAAGTGGCTGTGATATACAAGTATTTATATTCCTTAGGTTCATGCGTAAGAGTGTTTTGTGAATGTGTGCAGTTATGCTGTTTGTGTGTGTGTGTGTGTGTGTGTGTGTGTGTGTGTATTTATGATTCTGTGCTCATTTTAAGGCAGCCAGTGTGTGTGTAATAATGGAAGGCTGACATTTAAAGCAGTGTATTTAGTGCCACTGAATTAGCATACTTTAACTGGCTGCTCTATTCCTTCTGGAGTGAAGCAGGCATTAAATCCCGACGCAAGATTGGTGGGCATTTTTAAAGAGCTTTAGTGAAGATTCATAGACTACAAAATGTGCTGGCATCACACAGAAACTCACACTTATACACACATTTTCTCTGTCTCTCTTTTTTTTTTTTACTTACTCTGACCTGAGAGTATGCTGCTTTTCTATTCTGCATACGCAGCATTTTCCTCTTCTGCCACTTCAGAACATGTGTATGAGTTATGAGGGAATAAGAGAGGATGGGGGAGTGTGTGGGTGTGTTTGAGTCTGAGTGTTTGGAGGATAAAGGAAGATACTCTGTCAGAGGCACATGTCTCTATTGATGAGTATCTCTGATCCCCTGGTCTACAGGAAGACTCAGGACTGTTGCTGTTTTGCATGTTTAATATACAAATAAAGACACACAGCTGCCTTCAGTAGAGTCCTTTTAAGCCTGTGCTTGTCTGATGTTGTGTTTGTGTTCCTCCCTGTAAATCTCACAAATGTGCATGGTATTGCTGAGAACACAATACCATAAGTCATTCTTTACAGTGTTTTCTAATTAGCAGACTAATGAATCAAGGCCATTTGCTGCTGTTCTCACACAGAAGAAATATGCCTGACAGTCATTATCTTGTTTTATGAGCAGATAGTATCACACATGCTTGTTGGAACATACTTTGAGAGAGGTAATATAAAGGGTCTAGACCCCAGATTTAGTTGTATTGTTTATATATAGCAAAGATATTTTTTGACCAAAGAATATCTGCGTTGCCCTTAAAAACCCAGTTCTAAGTATGTTGTTATTAACATCAATATGTGTGTTATAGAATTAACTAGAGTAATGCAGTATTAAAATTAATCTAATGTAAGACTTTTTTTAATGTATGATTATTGCAATTTAATGTCAAATACTGTGTTACACATTCTGTATTATTTAGGACACCATTTCATCACCTTAAACCTCTTTTTCTGATGACATCTTTCTTTCACATTACCTAAGATCTGAGAAACTATCTTATTCTGCCAGTAATTTTTAAACAGTAACAGCAAACAATGTTACACTTCTATGCGTTTCAGTGAATACAAACAAATAGACAAAGTCACAGTTTAGATGCTGTAACTTAACCTCCAGAGAAAATTCAGGTTTAACTACACTTATGGCCCGACATATCCTGTTTTCAGTCTCAGAGATTGTTTCTGTTGGAATGCTATAATTTCCTGGCAAGCTAATGTTACCACATGTTCTAATTGGGGGGGAACAAACTCTGACACAATCAAAAGTCCCTTGAAGGACAGAGACTAAAAATGAGCAGCACACTCTCTTAATCAGTTCAACTTGGGCCAAAGATGACTAAAACAATACTGATGACATAACAGTTTTTTGTTTTTTTTTTGTTGTTTTTAATATCCCAGCATATCTGTACACAAACGCATATATTCACACACACACACACACACACACAGTTTCAGTTGATTCCCTGCTGATCTCATGCCCAAGGGGAGAGAGGTTACTATGGCAACCCTTGTCCAGAACAGGGGTTTTGGCCTGGTTTTCTTGTGAGCAGTTTGAATGGGGTCAGACAATCCAACCCCTCCTCAACCCACCAGTAGCATCACTGTGTTGGTGCAAAGAACTGATTGGATAACCCTTACCACTCGTAGTCCATCCCCTGTTGTTATCCCTTCCCCCTTTTACTTTGTTTCTGTTGGCCAGGAAAGGTTAAAGGTTCCCAAAGTGGTGTTCATCTTACCCCTATCCCTACCCTCTCTACTTACAGGGGGAACTCTAATTATTCAAGAGTTGCTGGGAAGTTGGTAGGTGAGGGGTTAAAGGTTGTGATGTCTGTTTCCATAGAGTTACATGCAGTGTGGTTTGAAATTTAGGGTGAAAGGGTTTAATGGGATGTGAAGGAGATTGACCTCTTGTTTGGCCACCCAGTCATCTTTACATCATTTTCTTATCTTAGTTTCATGTCAGATTATTATTATTATTAAGACAACAACGTAGTAATAAAATGATAACAGTAGCATTACCATTATTGTTTTATTTTATTTATTTATTTTTTGTGCAGTATATATCTGGGCTTGTAGGTATCTTGTGGGAAAAATCCTTCAGATCATATGTTGTGTGTATGTGATAAGCTATGAGAATTATGATATCAATAACTTGCAGAAAAATACATTATTTTTTAATAGGATATCTGAGAAAAAAACAGTACATGCTGCATGCAATTGCAGTGCAATAATGATCAAGGATGGTGCCAAAATAAACAAAAAATATGGATCTTGCAGATTACCTTTTCTATAATATCCAGATAGTAGGTATAATCTTCTGTCTTATCTTCCTAATTTTTCTGGTATATATGCTTTCCCTCCTCTCATGTTCTCCACTTTTCCTTAGGCCCCTTCACACTTGTCTCATTATATGCCACATGCCTATCTATAATAAGTCCAGCATATGTCAAAGAAAGCCTACCATAATGTGGCCTTAATGAAGACTTCATTGAGTGTCGAGGCCTTATCGCTGGATAATGCATTCATCAAAAGCATGCTCACTCACCACTAGCAAGTACATCTCAGTAATATAAACCACACCATGACACATATGGAGATTATTCAAGCTCACACACATTACAGGTGTAAAATATAGTCTTGGTTGAAGTGCTTTTATATTCTCATTTGTTGTGCAGATCCCACTGGCTATAATTTCCTAGTATCACATCTACCTGCCAGTCTTGTCCCACATTAAAATCTTACAAATCCGGTGGGAGAAATTGAGACAATTTCAGCTAATTTGCCCCTCACCTGAACCTTTTCTGAGCTACTTCTTGATTAACATATCTTTGTGATCTACTTTGAAGTACACCAAGGGAGAAAGCAGGAGGAGTGATATTTTCTTCTGGTTCAGTCTGTTTGACATTCCTCTAATAACTTTAGTCTAACCATCAGTAGCTGTGTGTACTGCATCTAATAGTTTTGTGATTGTTTTGTCCCTTGCTTATTTACTCACATAAAATAGGTATAGCTTTTCTTTGTTCTTTCAACACGTACATTTCATCAGTCAAAGCTCCATCTTTAAAAAACAAAATCCCTGGAGAGAAGGTTTCCTTATTAGAAGTTAGGCTTTTGCAAAGAGGTAGTTGTTATTTTGTGCTCATAACTTGGAATTGTCTGTGGGCTTATGTATAGTTATTTAAACATGTGATGTTTTGCATATATATATTAAACTTAAAGCTATAGGACTAAGTTGTTGTCATCACCAGAATGCAGTTGTTAGAAAAATGGTTTCTACATGCAAATAGGAACAATAGCTTCATCATACTGGCAAACCCAAATTCTAAGGGCTAAGCAGAAAATCCCTCCCACCATATCCCTCTGTTTTTGCTCTCTGTGAACCTTTCTGGACTGTGTCCATCAGCAGCATGCTGGTCTCTGTTCAGTGTTTTAATGTGGAGCTAAATATAGGCTTGACATTGTGCTGCTGTGCTTAATATGTGTTTGGGCTGATTAGAGTTGAGGCCTGATCTCATCCCACCACAGACCCCTTAATGCATACCGTGGTCTCTGGTTTCTATTTTCACTCGGGGGCAAACAGAAGAAAGTGCTGATATAATCATGTTTTGGGTTGTGAGTTATGTGACTGAGAGAGATGGCAATATTGCAGAGCTAAAACTTTATTGAATGAGTGTTGGATATAGCTATTATCCAGGCGGCAAATTGCAGCATTGGTCGCTGGTAGTCGATTTAATGGAATGTTTGCTTGTGATACTCACTGATATTTAATGAGAGTAAAAAATTGGTCACTTGAATGGTCATCATCTGTGATTTGTTGGGGAGTCTGGGCAGTGTTTTGTTTTTTCTTTTCAAACAGAAAGGATGCTGTAGAGGAGAGGCTTAACTGCTTCGTTCATGGGGCAGAGAGCCAAATCAATAGGCTTTATGGTGCCCAGCCAAAAATGTGAAGTAATTGCCCTTTGTATTAACTAAAGGCTCAGGTCACTTTAGCTGATATACTGCCACCATATGAGCCAGGTGAGGAAAGAATTCCTTTTACAAGAAGAGTGGTGTCTTTTGTGGTTATCCTAATGCTAATGTCTATTTTCATCTTTCAACTCCATTCCTATGTAACCTTTTTTTTTATTGCTTACCTTTCCTCCAAACTCTGTAATTGTCTGTAATTTTCCTTTCCTTTCCCTTCTTCACCCTCTTCCTGTCTTTTCTTGTATTTTCCTCCTCACCAACACGTGGTCTCTCCAGCCTAAGTCTCTCCGATGGGAACTGACACAGGCTAACATAAGCCTTATGGGAGCTTATATTGTACAACAGGAACAGGAACAAAAGAGACGGCATACTGGGCTGTTGGGAGTCATCTCACACATATACACAGGACATTTCTACATGCTGCTCGCTACTGACACCAGAATTCTTCAGCCTGACACTAGTGATGGATTAGATGCGTTATCAAGGCGGAGAGAGGCTCCATGTTTTCTCCCAGTGTGCAGAATAAGGAGAGGGGAAAAAAAAGAGGTGGGGGGAGACTCACACACAGGCAGCTGAATAGCCTGAACCCATTCCACCTGAAGTAGAGAAATACAATAGCAGTCTGCTACATTTCAAGCTGGGTTTCCAGGACAGACATGAAAATAGACATGGTGAGCCTCGTTGGTACACAGGGTTCTGCAAGCTGTCGAACATAACCAACTGATTTGTGTGTCTGTGTGTGTGTGTGTGTGTGTGTCTACAGGACTGCTCATTCACTTTATGTTCCTTAAAGGATTACTCGAGGTATAGCAATCATGTAGATGCTCCTCTGTTTTACTGATAACCTGAAAATCAGGATGAATTTTTGTCTTGCTGGTATTTTACTTCTGGTGTATTGGCAATTAATTTTTCCCCAGTGTGATACCGCCAGTCCACTCATACTGATGCATACCCAACTCATGCCTAAAGCGGCTGACTTCATCTAGTATGTGTCCATATCAACACATCCCAGGGCGTCAGATTCTGCCGTTCTGTCAGAAGCTGCTGGCATATCAGATGTATACCACCAGACATGGCAGCATTGGAGTCAGAGATAACAGTCCTCCTTTGAAGAGTGAAAAAGTCTGCGTTGGGAGGTTGGGGGATGGTGGTGTAGTAAGTCACAAATTTGTCAGCCATAGTTCATGTCCTGTTTGGGAGCTTTACTTGTTCACTTTGTTTTCATGATTTTCACTTGCTGGTTTGTTTCATTTGCACACACTTTTTACTTAGACTTTTAGTCACTAGTTAAGTTGAGGCACTAAAACATACTTGGTTAGGATTATGCACCAAAACACATTAATTAGGTTTTTGGAAAAGACTGTAATTTAGGTTTGAATATCCTCCTTAATTAACCCTGCATGTTGAAGAATGACTTGAAAATAACTGCTCAAGCAGTGTGTTTCAATTTTACGGCAGGCATACTTTTGGGATTTGGGAGACAGAGATCAGCCACATTATTGCTTAAACCTAGTGTGTCACAACACAGGTGCAAAAGGACACCTTGTGCATAATTTTGAGACTATAGCATCTTTGAGAAAACTGCTGTATTCCATACTCTGGAAACAAGAATGGGTGGCCCATCCCCAGAAGGTGGGTCTGTCAGCACACCTCACACCCTAGTGCCACCCATCTTTCCCACTTCTGTGTAAAATACTATATGTACATACTACAGATATGAACACAAAAGTAGTTGCATAGATAAACATTATAAGTATGTAGAGGCTCACATCAAGAAGATCAAAAAACATGCATGGGAACTTAGTATAGCTTCCTAGTGTTAAAATTAATTCATGGATTTTCTTTGGCCATATCCCTGATATTCTTCTACATTTAGAGGGGTTTTAAAGTCAAAGACAAATTATGAGCTTGTGAAAAGTGTCTTTTTCTTTCTTAAAGATGTGCTTGCAATGCAAAACCTGATGGTGCAAGAGCACTTGGCTATCACAAAAGCTTTTTAAATCATGGATGCATCCTGATAAGCATCACTGGCTCTTAAAATGCTGTCAGCAGTATGTCACCTGTCATATGATCCAAGGCACCATGCAATCTCAACGCCACATTCAAGGCTATTTGGTAAGGCTGAGATTGGTTCTATCAGATACATTTGGTTTGATTAGATAAGGTTCATCATAGTCATTGTTTTTTTGTTTTTAAACTGTATATGAACCCAGCTGAATACAAGTGCCATTTTCCTAAGCAGAGCCCCTTCTGTGGTGTCTCTGTGTTGAGACAGCGTGTGAAAGTGTGCGGTGGTGTATTTTTGCAGAATCTAATCCAGTGTGTGGGATCAAGCAGATAAAGGCAATGCCTATCACTTCAACACTCAAGACTACTGAACTGGATTAGCGCAGATGCAGAAGATAGCTGCCAGATAGGTTACTCAGGGACTCTCTTTCTCCTGCTTTGAGATTCAGCCATAAGAGCATAATCTCCTAGAAATCAACTCTCGTTATACTATTCTGGTACAAGATGTAGGTGGAAGACCTACAGTATGACTTAATTCTATCCTGATACAAGGTGTTAGTGTGCTGTACTCTGTGGTTTGGTAAAAGTTCTCACATGTGGGTTACATTCTGCTCTGCCAGCTGAAATATTGTGGTAAAATAATCTACACCCTCTGGATCTGTATTGGTCTTGGCAACGACCTGTACACATGCTTGCCTTGTTTCAGAACACTAACCTCCCTCAAGGCTAAGGTTTGAAAATAAGATTTCTACACATATTTAAAAAGAAAACAGTTCTCAGGTAATAGTTAGCAGCTGGACCATTAAAGAAGAAATATTTGTTAGAAATTGAGCGTCTAATGTTGAACAAACATTTGGAAGGAGGCAAGCTATGAAATAGACACCAACATATATATATATACATATACATACTGTTATATCTCATCACACTTCATGGTTGGATTTTGAGACCAAATCAAAACCATTTTAGCATTTTGCACATTTTACATTTAACATTGTTTATTGAAGGAACTGCAGTAGTTTTTTTTTTCATTTTCTTTCTTTTGTCCTTTCCCGTTCTTTTAACCGCTGAGCAGCATCATCCACAACACACTGCAAACAAACATTTGATACACTTTTACGCAGGATTTATTCAGCACTCAAGCAAATTGCTTCACACCGACTCTCGCAGTTGGGGATCCAGTGTCTGGCACAGTGTTCAAAAACCAGTGAGACCAGGAAGGGGGAGAGAGAGAACGGGATAGAGAAAAAGGGAGAAGGGCAATTTGAATTGGAGTTTGGTCAATCTTCAAACGTTTTTCCAGGGTGCTTACATGGTCTGATCAAAAGCACCCCACTGGCACAGGGCCTTGTAGCCACAAGGGGAGGCCTCTGATGCCTCTGCCATGGCTTCCCTGCTGGCCAACCACCCCAGCCCCACTCTCCACCCCCAGCCGCTACCCACTTAATGCTGACTAGGTGTTGTGACATAAAGTTTGTAAATAAAAATAAAAACATATTTTTCTTAATTTGTCATTGGTAGGTTGTGGGAGCATAGGAACAGATGTTGGCTACCTACAGAGGTCAGAAATGCATATTAAAGTATTCAAGCCACAGACTTAAGACATCACTTTTGGTTACGTTAAGTTTTTAGCTGACAACTCACTAAGAAAACTAACAATCTAAAAAGCAACCAATCCTTTATAATTCAACAATTGCCTCATGATAGCTTAAAAAAGGGTTTGGATTTTTAAAACTAAGTGTTGCAACCATCTCTGTGCTTCAGGATTTGATAATGCCTGTTTTCATCTTTTCACCATGATCATATTTTTTCATCATTCATGGCAGCACTGTTTTTCTCTTGAAAAAAAAAAAGTTGCCCATGGTGCCCCTAAGGGAAAATGTAGACTTTTTTTTTTTTCCCAACAATCTCATCCATCTTCACTTTTTCCCCCACATACTCAATATACTCAGTTGCAGCTCTCCAATGCTGGTGATAGAGAGAGGCTAGCTAATGGCTGTGGTGTTGAAAAGGGAACCATGCTAGGCCAGGCCAAACCAAAGGAAAGCTCTCTAGGGTATCAGGGGTTGTTTCTATGGATGGGCAGTCTTAAAATAGAGGGGTAGTAATATTGTCAGAGGCACTTGAAGATATAAATCCAACTTGTTTGCAGCCTTTTTCACCCTTGCTGATAAATAATGCAAGGTCATACAGTGCAAAAATGGGATAGATTTAAGTACCTAAATGTTGAAGTAAAGCGATGCTGGGAAAAGGATGTTTTGAGCATGAGAGTCGCTTACTCAGGTGGTACATTTTGTTGACTGGTAGAATAGTAGTGTGGGAGTGTGGTAAAGAGAGGGAGTCTTTGACAGAATTATTTTTGGTCCACTAAGCACTGGTGCCTCCATTTACTTGCTCAGGGTTTTCATTTTCTCTTTTTTTTTTTTTTCTCTCATTCGCCCACCCAGAGGTGAACCTGCCCTGGAAAGTACTTCTATTTAACTAACCCAATTCACACAAATGTATACATTTTTTACACTTTCTAACAGTGTGCCTACATATTTGTGTCTACATATGTGTTAATGTAACAGTCTTTGCAAGATTTACAGCTACTGTAGAAAAAACAAAAAACTGGATGTGGGTGTGTTTGTATAGAGGAATGGTGAGAGTCCCATTGTCAATAATGTTTATTCAGTTTTCTTTGTGACCTATAAGCCTAAGCTTGTGGGAAAAGCATACACAGAAAAGAAGCAAAGAATGAGAAAGAGAGCATTAGTGTATTAGTATTAGTGACTGGGTACAAGAGAAGGGCATTTGTTATTTATCTCTCTGTGTACATCCTTGTACTCATATTATTTTTTTTAAACAGGACTGAGCATTTAATCTAATTTTATTTTCAATTTGAATTTTGGCTTACAACAGTTACAATAAAAGCAAGATAACATAAAAATGATTATTGATTAAAAAGATTACTGTACCTCATGTTGTTTTGCAATGATACTCTGGTTATGTCTTGTGACATAAATACAGCACACCTCTTTCTTTTTATAGTGGTGGCTTTTGCTTCTCTTTAAATCCCAAACTCACTCCCACACAGGTTGTGGTGTTTTTACTCCAGTACACATTTTTCTATTTAGTTATTAAAGATTTTAACTATAATTTTTGATGTTTTCAAAGTAAATGGGTAATAGGGATGGATGATATGTAAAGATTTTCCAAACATTCACTGTCAATGCCAATTACCAACATATTTATATTTATGAAACATATTTATGAAAGTGTGTGTCTGTGTGCGGGTGCAGCACAGACACTATTTATACTATATGATGAGAATCTCCTACAACTCTCAACAGTAGTTCACACAACTAAGTGAAGAAGGTGCAACCTTTATGGCACAATTCAGCAACTGAACTTCACAAATTAATTGTTTAACAAGTTTATTAATTAAACTGCTAAATAATCCAAATAAAATGGCAAAAAAATAATGTAAAGAACAACCTACGATAGATTCAACCATTTGCTGATAGCCAGTATATTTGTCCAATTGCCCAATGCTGTTGGATAATCATGTTTAAATAGTTGATATTAAACAACAAAAAAGATTGTTGTCTTTATAGAGCAGCTCTACTGTCTTATAGTTGGGAGCCCTAGTATGTTTGCTCTTCTTTTAAGAAAGTGTCTGGAGAGTAGAGATTTTGTTCCTTACACACTCATGGACGTCTCTGTGTGTGAATTTCTTTCTGGCCAAATGTTAATTTAAAAGCCCCTGGACAGTGGTGAGAGACTGTGTGATAGCGATCTGATTCAGATGAACTGCAGGCCTGCAGTGGGAAGGTCGGGTTATCTTGTGATCCCTAGTGGCAGCCTGCTAGGACACATATCACAGCATGACAGACTGCTCCTACGGGTGCACACACAAAAATGCACTCACACACAACACCCACACTGACACAGTAGTGAACAGAACAGCGCTGGTCTGGCCATGCGCCGACATGCTTTATGGATGAGCATATTTGCTGAGGTCTCCCTCCACACTGCAGTGTCAGTAACCAGATGAAGACTGGCACGGCCCCCACATCCTGCCTTTCTCCTCCTACATATGGTTTTCACATATGTCCTGCTTTCAATGTTTGGATTAGTCTGCCAAGGTCAGATGTAGGTCAGCCATGGAAGGCTTAACCACTTTGAGCTTTGTTCCTTAACTATGGTGCCTGCTGTCGTGTACCCAACTAACCCTCAAGCTTTGAAGGGAAAGCTCTGGGGACTTTGTGTGAACTTAAATCACATTTCTCTTACTTGATCATCCAGCAGTTTGACACACAGTCTTGCTCACACATTCGTACACAACAGTTTGTCCCCCCCCCCACACACACACACACACATACACACTTTCGCTGTAGATCTTCTTTTGACAGACATATGACCTTGACTTTCCCCTCTGTGAGCCTGACTGCTCTTTGGTGCTGTCATTGTTTGAATAGACAGATGAATATTCGGCTGGATGGAGGCAGGCAAGGATGGACAGATGATAGAGCCATCACCTTTCATGGTTGGAGGAGGGCCTAGTGATATGTGACATCACAGAGACATCTCTCCAGCCCAGCATCAGAAAATCTCCACTCAACATTAGACAACCCATGTTACCCCTCAAGATTTGCTGTTCTGTTTACATCTGGCCAAGGGAATCTAATGAATGAAGAAGAAACAGGGCTACCACTGACCCATTTGGGTCAGATGCCTAATATAAGTCATTTAAATTATTTTCCATTGCTTTTGCAGTAAGGTGGTCTTGGCCTCAGGTTCAAAGCTTTACTAAACAAATACATCATTCACCAGAGGGAAAGAGAAAACCAAAACAAAGTCAGGTTTCACAAAAGTCAAAAAATAATTCTGCAGTTTTTATAACCCCAAGGAACTTGGTGAGGACTTACATTACCTCATACTATAAAAAATATTATGGTTTGTCGCACATTTGTTGGCAATTATAAAAAAGTTTGAAAAAAATAAAATTGATCACTTTTATGTCATATTCAGTTCTTCAGTCTTTTATAGTAAAAAAAACTCTTCAAGGAGAATCTCCACGTATCTGAATTTCCAAGTAGCTAAATAATTTCAGTGTTTTTCAAAAATTATTTGAATCATATTTGTCATTCCTGTCAATCATTTTTTTAATCTGGTTTTGCTATTTCTGCTGTCATATTGATATAAATAGCAATAGCTGACCTGTTTGTGTTCTGTTTTTGTCAGATTCGTGTTGATGGGCCTCCTCACGGTGGTGTTCAGTATGAAACAATCTCGGTTATCAAGGACGGCAGCCCTATCCTCAGAGATATGGCCTTCTCTCTTGACCGTAACTACCTCTACGTCATGTCTGAGAGACAGGTAGGTGGAATGTTGTATGCTTGAAAGTCTGTGGTTCCTAATTACACAAGCATGTGCCTTTGACTCTGTATGCATATGTTCTAAATATCAGGAATATTGTGTGAATGTGTGAGCTCCAGCAGGGCACAAGTTGGCCCACCTCTCAACATCACCAATCCACCACCTACTGTTAGCTATAAATAACTGGGGTGGCACAGCAGGGGACATTGTGACAGCATTTGATAATGAAGGAGAACAATGAGGGCAGGGAAAAAGAAATAAAGAGACAAGGAAAAGATAAGGTAGAATATGAGTGAAATAGTTGAAGGGCAGAGACTGGCAGGTTGACTGGCTGCTTGAGGCATGGGAGAAAGAGTGATGATGGAAAAGGGACAGCTGGAGGAGTGTATGACTTAGAAAGAGTAAAGAAAAAGGGCGACAGAGTGCAAGGTCATCTTTTCACACATCTAATGAAGTGACACAGCACTGCGGTCTGGGTGGGCTGCAACTGATAACCATCAATGCAACTGACATACTAAATATGTAGAAGAAGTGAGAGGGCACAAGGGTAAAAGGGGACACAAGGGCAGAGTCGAGGGGAGGATATGCAAAGGAGAGGAAAACATGGTATGCTGGAAAAGAGATGACAACAGGAGGAGAAGTGACAGGAGAAGAGGAGCAGCTGCAGGGGAGCGTGGCAGTGTAGCAGCCCTAGAGAGAGAGGGACAACGTGCAAGGCTGTCAGTGTAAGGTGATAGATTGCCGTCCTCTCCTCTTATCTATTCTTTTAACACACTCAACAACTGGCTAGCCTTAGCTTATGGGTTGAAGCCATGGTGGACGGATAGCGTGTAAAAGAGTTATTTTGAAACTATGTCCAATCCAGAGACAGGAAAAAGGAGGAGTAAATGGAATACTACACTGTTTTTTTTCCTTCAGCACGTGACTTACACTTTCTTTTTATATGGAAAGAAATAAACACTTGAAAAGTTGCTCAGTTCTAGTCACCTTCCTGCTGTGAGAATAACAAAACAACTCAGTACTTTGACCAAGAAGTATTCTAAGATTATTTTGTAAGGCTTACCACAGTCATCGCCACAAATATTTGGATAGTGACACAGTTTTCATAATTTTGCCTCAGTACACCACCACTCTGGATTTTAAAAAGTAATCAAGATGTGATTGAAGTGCAGATTTTAAGCTTTAATTCAAGGGGTTTAACAAAAGTACTGCATTAACTGTTTAGGAATTACAACAATACATAGTCTCCCATTTTCAAAGGCTCAAATTTAATTAGACAACTAACATAATTTTAAATAGGATTGTTTTTAATACTTGAATGAAAACCTTTTGCAGTCAATGGCTGCCTAAAATCTAGAAGCTATGGAGATCACCAAATGTTGTATTTACTCCCCTGAGATGCTCTACAATGTTTTCTGTTGCTGCCTGGGTCTCTTTGACTTGACCACTGAAGAATATCCAGTTTTTTTTTGCCTTGAGAAACTCTTGGGTTGCTTTTGCAGTCTGCTTTGGCTCATTATCCATTTGCACTGTGAAGCACTGTCTAATCAGTTTTTCAGTATTAGGTTGAGTCTGAACAGAAAATATAGCCCTGTACACTTCAGAATACATTCTGCTTCTTTTAGCAGTCACATCATCAATAAACACTAGTGGCCTGGTTCCACTGGCAGCCATACATGCCTATGCTATTGCCTCCACCATGTTTGACAGATTATGTTATGCTTTGAATCATGAGCTGTTCTTTACCTTTTAACCTCTAAATATTCTCTTCCTCTCTGGTTCAAGTTAATCTTGGTTTCATGTGTTTGAAGAGATGACTTTAGTCATCTTACGTGGTCTTTAAGTCATTTTGGTGTTGCTGAGCAGACCAGTGCACTCATTCTTTTTAAGAATTTACCAGATTGTTTATTTGGTCACTCCTAAAGTTTTTGCTGTCTTTTTGATATATTTCTTTTGGTTTATTATTATTATTGTTATTGTTATTGTTATTGTTGTTTTTATATACATAGCTATATAATCCATACTGTACATATTGATATAAAATGTAATATAATAATTTCATGCATAAACATGAAATGCAGGTATCACATGTTGAACTGATGACTCCGTAGCAAGGGATTGCATAGGTTTAGAATCAGTACAAACTCTTCTAAAGTCTCTTTCCCATATTTACTAAATCCTTTATTCTTACTTATTCTGCAGATGAAAGAAGCTTTTGATGTTGAGCTCATAACTGCTAGTCATCTGAATGAGAAGTGATTTTGGTGAATATTATTAGTATTCAGTGTAGAGACTCTTCTGTCTTTCTCTCTAGGGGTTGGGGAGGGTTGAAGCAGACAGACACGCACACATACTGAAACACGTTCAACTACTTCAGGCGTGTTGACATGCATGTTGAAAGACACCTCTCGATAGTCTGTTTACTGGATGTGCATGTGACCTGATGAAGTTGTCAGTTTTGTTAGAAACAGTTCAGTCAGGACCAAAGGAATGTTATGTCCATCTGCAGTAATATATATTTGGTTGCATTTTGGTATTTCTTTATTCTAGGACCTCCAAATCCTTCCATGGACATACATGGAAAGCAAAAAGCACAGAGAGCAGCAGCAAGACCCCAGCACAGAACAGAGCAGATATCAGTGACAACAAATATGACCATGAAATTACATACACCATGAAAGGAGTTTGACTGGAAGTGGGTTGCAAAGCAGCTTGCAGACGTGCAGCAACTCTGGGCAAGCTAAAGCAGCCTGAGTGGCATGCTTTATAAGGAAAATTCCAATTGAATGCATAGAATGCTATCAGCCAAGCAATGAGCTGATTTAACACAAATATCCTAATTATTTTTTGGTATGTGATTCTGGGTAGGTAAAACCAACATACTTTTTCATATTAATAACTATCTCACAAAGCTGTAATCCAAATATGTTTTTGAATATTCTGAGCCTGGACTTGTTTTAAATTCACATTTGAGTGTATTTTGTCTTGCCCAATTTCTCTCTGATCAGAGGGATGAATAGAGGATTAAAAATGCTTTTGGAACATGTTTATTTAAGCAGTCTGCAAGCACTATCCACTGCACAATACACAACACCATTAAACCAACCCTTTCACACTAGTATTCAGTGGAAAACATCTATTTGACCTTTATCTCATCGTAAGCTTAAATGTCACCTCAAGCTACACTTGTAGTCACACATCCAGGACATCACGAGATATATCTTGTCTAAAGCTCTACTTGTTCCCATGTGTCTGACTGATGCTGTCTGAGGCCAAGCACATGGTGATGGGAGATGGCAGGAACAAAGGAGGGATGATATCAAACGGAAACCAAGGCAGATTTGGCTCCAGTTGCATTTCCTACTCTGAATAACAAAGAAGTCCTCTGTGTTTGGCACAGTGGGAAATAGAGGGAACAGAGAGAGCAAGAGAGGGACAGACATTCAAGAAAGAGACAGACAGAAATTGGAAGAGTGAGAGTAAAATCTGCTCAGCAAGGCCATGCTCCAGAATTTGGGCTCGCTCTCTCTCTCTCTCCCTCCTGTCCTCACACCTTTCTGTGTGTTGTGGCTAAGAATTGTGAAATGTGCAAGGCCTCTAAATACAAACATGCAGACAGGCACCCACAGGGATTCGCACACAATCACACAAACAAAGCACACACTTCCTTTAGTATTCATTTAAATAGGTTTAGTCAGAATGCTCTGGCTCTCCTAATCATGTGCACATTCTTACAACAACACTGGAACTGCAGATACATGCAAGCACCAATCTATCAATATTGTAAAGGTGTTTAAAGACTTAAGGAGACTCCATTACCTATATCCTATAGATTATACCTATTGCATGTGGATCTTCAGTCTGATTTACACACAACCATCTCCAAGTTGTATTTTAGTAAAGTTTCTCTTTTCTCTTGTCTTCATTTGTTTCTTTCTTACACTCTCGCACAAGACACCATCATTCACTCACCTCCAAACATATTTAATAGCTCCCTTTTTCATATTTGATCCATTGTGCTGCCATGTTAAACTGTGCTTTTGTTTTGTAGATGCAATGACAATAGCATTCACCATATTAATGATGTGGTGAGATTGGCCCAATGCGAGGCAGTGCAGTGGAACTGATGAAAAGACCTGGCTCACTGGCTTTCTCTACTCCCTGAGCGCTATGATTGTGTGTGTGTGTGTGTGTGTGTGTGTGTATTTGTGTGTGTGTTTGCCCTCCTGTAGGGGTATTGTATCATTACTGAAGGTCCTGAAATACATAACAGCAGGTTTTCATCTCAAGATTTATCTGTGTGCATCTACTATGGTGCCTCTTTTGAATAATCACAAGACATGCTGGTTTAATCAAATAAAATCTCTTAATTTTATTAGGACTCACTATATCCCATGATTCGGCAGATTCATTGTATGGATTACTGCCAGATCACAAGTTTGAGTCATGTTGCGTGAGCATGTGTGCATGACTGTTTCTATATTTATACCAATAATCCAGAAATTTTGGGTCTTGGCTGGGCAGCAATGCCACCGGCAAGCACAGTTGAGAAAAAGGTCATTGCTGTTTTGGGAGATTCAACTGAGCTGCCTCCTAGACACATCCTCAACTTTTTCCATCTTGATGCGTCATATGAAATACCCCCTAAATGTCTTACATTCCTGAATATATTGTATCAACAGCTGTAGATTTCAAAGTGAATATCACATCTTCCTTTACATTTACAAAGCACACATGGTTATTCAGCACATATCATCTGCAAAAGTTACTCTTTAATAGTAACACAATCAGATATACATCCAATAACACCATGTCTAATATCATAATAATCTCTCCAGATTCTGGAATCAGATTGATAGAGTATTCATGTATGATTAGCAGCTGAAGAAATCTGAGCCACTGCTTTTCCCAGCATTCAGTGTGTTGTAACTGCCATCTGCCTAATCCTCACTGGTTTTTAATAGTATTATTATTATTATTATTATTGGGCAGCACAGACTGTGGAAGACTGCCCCCTCTAGTTTTCAGCTGCACCTTCACAACAGATAAAATTCCTCTGCCCAAGGTTCTTAGTCCATGCACAGGCCATGAAGTAACCTTATTAAGATCTTAAAATGAATTCTTAAACATACTGGAAGCCAATGTATGGAGGCTTAAACTGCTGTAAGGTGGCTGCTTTTTTGGCTTTTGGGTGGATTTTGCGGATGGATTTTCATGATGATGGTAGACAAACTGTGGATATTACTGTTACTGGCTGTTACTCTGTATCACACATAGCTCTTCATGTAAGATGTATTTTCAATACTGGAGATACTCAGCCTGGTTTCCATGAGGGGTGGCACCTGGGCAAAGCATGCAAGAGGCAGGACACATGAGAGAATCTCCAGATAATTAAATGCTCTATTCTCACATGGCTCAGTCAGATATTATATGGACTTTGTACTGGGGTGCTGACAGGGTAAAGACCCTTTAATGCTTGATTCAACTGATTCATTTGCATTCTAATGTGCACCTCCTGTGGGCAATGTCTAGAAAAGTTCAAGGCTTCATTATATGTGTGGAAAAAGCTTTTCTCTGTCTTTCTCTCATTACTAACTTCTCTTTTTTTCCTGTATGTTTGAGAATGCAAACAGGCTCCCTTTTTTTATCACAGTGGGCAGGTTTGTGTTTGAGTCTGTATTTATGTGTGCAGTTTTTGTGTAGTGTACTGCTTTTGTGGGAGTTTAGACATATAGAACATTTAAGCACACATGCCACCGTAGCCCAAAAGGAGACCCTAAGCAGCCTTTTTTCTTTTTGTTGTTAGTTTGTCAACAGAATGCAGCATACTGGGCTAAATGGCAACAGCTACTCCAGTATTGATGGGGTCTTATAGGGCCTAGAATATCAACATTTGTATGACTCCTTTTCATGTCTTTTGTGGTGTATTGTGCTGCTGTGTATTTTGGCACTAAGCAGCAGGGCAAGCACTCATCACACACGACTGAGAATCAGTGACTGTATTATTTCAGTTGCTTTGGTCAGCAGCCAGGCTATAATGTATTATTCATGGGGAATAATCAAGATTTATCATCTGAAAGGGTTTTGAAGTGATACCTGTGGCGTGGCCTTAGTTCTGTCTGAAAAAAGGTGGAAAAAGGTGAAAATACCTTTAAACAAAGGGAACTCAGAGAAATCCTCACACACAAAAAAAAAACTAAAGTGGTTACTTTTCATCTTGCTGTAATTAATCCCAAGAAAAGAGGCAGGTGTTGACTTTGTAATGGAGCTCAATGGTTTTTGTAACATTTTATGGCTATGGCACACAATGGCGCATAATAGACCTTAAGTCTTAGTGTTTCCAGTGAAATAGTGTCCCTCTAATTGCTAGCTCTTTATAAGGATAAGTGTGAAATTCTTGCTAGCATGACCAACTGAGGGATACTGAGCTGGCTTGTAAAACAGACTCGTCTTTCATGGACAGACACACAGTCCTCCCCCTATAGAGGCGTTCAGCCATGTGCTGCTGTCACTCTCCAATACACTTTTGGCTCTTTAGCAAACATTAAACCCCCTCAGCCTCCAATCCTTGTATTCCACCCTTCCTCTCTTAGCCAGCTTCATATATGGAACAGCAACATTACAGCTCACAGATTATCAAAAAGAAAAGAAGACCTCTTTTCTAGGCCTGGCAATTTCCTCCAGGTACTCAGCTGTGAAATTTGAAATCCATGCATGAATTCTTTCTTTTTTTAAACCTTTTTTTGTAGGAGGTCTACTCGCAACCTGTTCTAACACCAACCTCCCCCACTTCCTCCCCCAGAGTTTTCTGTTTCCCCTACCTCCGTTGAACCTTTGTTTGGCTGGTGTGGTTAGATTAGGTGGAAATGGGTTCAGTGGTTATAACGACAGGAGTAAATAGGATTCATTCACTCTTCATCCAAGCTTAGATTAGCTGACATGCTACTGGCTCATTATTAAAGAGGACTTTGGTGTATACTGTACACACATGTGTAAAGGGACATGGAACACATTGTAGCTTATACTGTAACAAGCATTCCACATTTGTTGTACTATAGATGTAGCTTCTGCAAATTTTGAGAAAATGACTACCAGCAATGTTGCCAGAAAACCTTTTGTTTCATAGGTTTGCTGTGTCTCACTTTCTGCAGTCTCAAACACATATATTTAAAATGATTCATATAAAAAAAATATATATTTTATAAAACACTGCAGGGAATACTTCTAGCCCAACTGTCCATGCTCTTTGTTTCCCTAAGTCTCTAGAACACGGATGGTGAGTACAAAGATGGTATAAGTTAATAAATCTTGAAATAAACCAGGATTATCATTTAAGTATATATCTGTTTTCTTGTTGTTGTTTTTTTTGTTTGTTTGTTTTGTTTTGTTTTTTGACGTGGTAGGTGTGTGTCTGAATGTATGTGTGGGTGTGTTTGTGTGTTTCACCAAATGTTCTAGTGGGCAAGCAAAAACTGGCAAAAGTTCAGGCCAAAAAATGAATACAGAGACCAAAAATGACACAAGATTAGCACTGTACTGAGCTTCTTTTCGGATCATCTTTCTCCCTTCTCATTCTGTCAGGAGTCAGTAACAAAAAGGGTTTCTGGCATCTACCTCAGTAAGTGTTTCTTTGCGCATAGTCCCTTAACCCTGCACTTACCCCAGGGCAGTCTAGCTAGCACACAGCTGGAAGAAGATGAACCAGGGGTTTGACTCTTGACCCTTAAATCTGTTTTTTTTTTCTTTTTCTCACTAATCTGTCTATCAATGACACTCAGACAGAGAGTCCCAATAACTTAACTATATACCATTACAGCACAGAGGACATATAAAGTTCCACAGTCATCTCACGCCGTCTCAAGTCTTTTCTCAGTCCCATTTCAACACAATTGAATTTCAGAAAGCTGAATGCTGAATATTCTCTTCTGCTAACTCTGAATGTGGAATTCATTTCTGAATCCCACATGGTGTAAGAATATATTTTCCTCAAAAGTTCCTGAATGTTGCCTAATTCCCCAGTTGTATATGTTTGGCTTTTGAGCTACATGAATTTAAGTAAAAAAATAAATATTGTACCTAACTTGACTTCAACTGGGGTTAAATGAGGTCTATTTTATAAAGAACTGAAAAAAACGAGGTGCCATATCTGTTTGACAACCATGAAGTCTATACCACTGAGAAGAGTGAGATGAACAAATCTTTTCTATCATGTATGAGCAAATTGTTATGCCATATGCCATCATATAGACTACATATCTACATTTGATTGCGCACTCAAGGATGATGAGGGGGGGAACCATGGCCATAGCATACAGATGTCTGTTTTTCACCAGACATCTCTGGGACATCTTGCTGTCAGTCAGACAACAGACACTGGCCTTGATGGATCGTCCGCCGTGTTTTATCTGGCATGTAAGCACAACAGCGGGGTCAGTTTGGCAGCCATTGGAGTGAGGGCCAGCAAATTAATCGCATGACTGCTTACTTTTCCAACTGCAGAGCACCTGGGTGAGGGGCCTGGAGCTGTGGCTTAGAAGCTTGAGCTTAGATTCTTAGCTGCTTCCCTGACAGCTTCACTTGATATTGACACCTGGACAAATTAGGATAAATTCTCCTGTCAATACAGACGTCCAATGTTATTGATGATGCCATTTAGCTTTTCTTTCGGAAGAAACTAGTTTCAACACTGTCTGCCCACTTGTCAAACTCCCTTGATCTCAAGTTTTGTTTGGGTATGTATCCATATATCTGTGTGTGTGTGTGTTGAATTTTTATTCTTTTTAGAGTCATCCGACTACAAGTTGCTATATCTTAGTGATAGCTGCCTTAAATGACTGCTTTCACTACCGTGCTGGTATTTTTAAAGGACAATTATTTATTATGTGCATTAGTTTGCACATTAATCATAATTTCTGATTGTCAGCCACAGTAAACAAGGCTGATTTTCACATGCTATCCTGTCATCAAGACTTTAAAACCAATTAAGTAATTTAATTGGAACCTGACTGATATATAGCTATATTGGGATCTGCCTATATGTTGTCTGATGTGAACTGATATAAAAACTTTGTTACAGAACCTAATGCAGAAAAGGATACTTGGGAATAATTTAGACATGGTGTCAGCATTTTCTGCAACACATATAGCAGAGCAGGCGTGGTGGTTGAGCAGAAAGTGCAGAGTGGTTTGTTTTAGTTTAAGAGACTATTGATATACATCAGTGAAAAGTGAGTAAATAATGGCCCCATCATTATTCCATTTCAGTACTAACCTACGTAGTTTCTTAAAGTAAGAATTCATAAACATTATCAGCTAATATATCCATATTTCTTTTTTTTCTTCCCATAAAATGTTATCAGGCTTGGATTCAAGTATCAAACAAACTCTAATTTTAACTTTCATTACATACTGTACAGGCTTTCTCTAGTCCTGTCTCTCGCAGTAATACTCTCTGTGATGATTTGTCTTCATGACACTGCAAGTATAGTGAAAGTTATGTGGCTTAAACTGCTTTTTCAAAGAAAAATTCAATTCTCCCATATTTGCCCTGCTTTATTTCCCATTTCCTAAACTTTATGAATGCATGAATTTTGACACACTCTCACAATTGTTTGGTTTAATGCATGTTCCCTTTTTTGAATCTGTATGCAATGTTTTTCAGCTTTTTTGGTCAAGGGTTGCATGAAGTCTAAAGGTTGACTGTGTGTGCATCAGACTGAAGGAGTCACTTAGTGGTCGAGGTAGAGACACCCCTACATACTAGTCAGCTATTTCTTTCTCATTATGGCTATATATGTTTGTCCCCATTTTTTACTATGATCTAGAGATGTTTTACATGTCTGAATGTCAAGCCATGTTTGCTCTCTTTGCACTAGCCCACCTAACAAAGGCACCTCATTTGCATTAGTCCCTGAGCAGGCATTGTTAATTGACTTAAGCTAGGATTAGTGGTAATCAGGTTTTGTGCCCTGGAACCATTGGCCAATCCTAACCTCATTATTTGATAGCAGCACACGTCCTGTCAGCCCCCATCAAGCTGTTAATTAATAGAAGCCCGTGTACACCAGTGCGCCCCAGCCCGCACCCCCTCCCATTTTCTCCTCTCCCACCCTCACATCTCGGCCCCTGCTGTGTCAGTGGAGGTCAGTACAAAGAAACATACAGTACTGTGTAGCTTGACCTCTGTTTCAGGTGAAATGGTCTCCAAATGAGTACATTTCAAGACACGGGTGTGTACCTATGTCAGGGTTGTGTATTGCTTTGTGATCGTGTATGTTTGCACATCTCTCAGTACCAGCTTAAACCTCATGGCTTTCTCCCACCACAACCTCTCTGCGTACATCTTTCACTGGCCCTGTGACATAATAGGAGATAATAAGGGTACCTCATCCTTAGACTCTGACACCTCTATTTCTGTTTGTCTGCAGTTGACTGCTGCTTCCATGAAGTAGCCTCTGACAAAAAAAATAAAAAATCTAACTGGAATCTGAACTTTCGCTATGCCTCTGAATGTGAGGAATTCTTGCAAAATTTCCAAAGGACAAATACATATTTGAGTAGGAGAGTAAATTTGTTTTACAAAGGCAGCTAATTACAAATATTTAGAAATAAACACTGAAAAGATGAGGCCAGTTGAAGGCAGAAAGTCATCACCAAAAGTAACCTTGAGTAGCAAACTTATCCTTGAGCTTGTTGAAAGCCCCTCATCATTTATACAAATACTATTTATCTCTAATTAACCTCCTATTTCAGTCTTATTTCAGACCAAGTTGCCTCTGTTTCTCTCTTGTCTCCATGTCCTTACATTTGAGACAATGTGCATTTTTGAATTTCTTTTTTTTTTTTACTCATGGGTACATATGTGCCTGAACACTGTGTCACTTTT
>VUQS01067544.1:0-24691 GCA_015108495.1 Heterochromis multidens | reverse complement strand
AAGGTAACTGCTCTTTCTTGATGCATGCTCAATAATCCAGGTAAAAGAATCCCAAAAAGCTGAATCTGTTCATCTGGACGAAGCGTTTTCAGTGGGAGAAATGTTTCGTCACCTCTGGTGACTTCTTCAGTCTCAGCTGACTGAAGGCTTCCCCAACCTTATAAACAGTACATTTGCATAATGACCGAAACCAGCACCATTGACTAACAATGGGCCATGAGGTCAGTTTCATGATCATTAGTATGCAAATTGTCATGACCATTGATCAATGGCCATGAGTACCATTCACAAAGATTGGGGAATGGCTGCAATCACAGCATTGTAAGATGGTGACAGATGTACCCTTAGGCCCCCTCCTCGGTTCAGAGATGGTCTTTCCCTTTTCACGTAAATGGCCTCCTTGACTCCCCGTTCAAACCAGCGTTCCTCCCTGTCCAGGATGTGTACATCGTCATCACTGAAAGAGTGGCCACTGGCCTGTAAGTGTGAATAGACTGCGAAGTCCTGGCCTGACGAGGTAGCTGTACCATTGAGTACAGTGAACTCAGTGTCACATTCAAGAAACCAGTTTGAGATAATTTGAGCTTTGTGATATGGCACCTTATCCTGCTGGAAGCAGCCATCAGAAGACGGGTACACTGTGCTCATAAAGGGATGGACAGCTGAGGTAGGCTGTGGTGTTAAAACAATGCTCAGTTGGTACTAAGAGGGTCAAAGTGTACCAAGAAAATGTCCCACACACTATTACACCACTGCCACCACCAGCCTGAACTGCTGATAGAAGGTAGGATAGATCCATACTTTCATATTGTTTACACCAAAGTCTGCACCATCGGAATGTGCAGCAGAAATGAAGAATTATCGGACCAGGCAACATTTTTCCAGTTTTATGCTAACCGATTTTTATTTGACCATGGGAATTGCAGCCTCAGTTTCCTGTTCTTAGCTGACAGGAGTGGCATCTGGTCTTCTGCTGCTGTAGCCCATTTGCTCTTCTGCATACTTTGCTTGTAAGGAATGGTTATATGATTTACTGTTGCTTTCCTATCAGCTCAAAGCAGTCAGACCATTTTCCTCTGACCTCTGACATCAACTAGGCATTTTCACCTTTCTTCTCTATTCTGATGCTCGGTTTGAACTTCAGTAGATCGTCTTGCCCACGTATGGTTGCCTAAATGCAGTGAATTGCTGCCATGTAGTTGGAAGATTAAATATTTTTGTTAATAAGCAGTTAAACATGTATTCCTAATAAAGTGGCAGGTGTATTTCACATATTAGAAACTGTGTTGATAGGATTTAGTGTCAGGCTTTAATCTGCGCTCACTGGAAGATAGAAATAGTTAAATCAATTACTTAAGTGTGTTTACTTGAGTAAATGTACTTAATTACACTCCACCACTGACACTCTACTCTGAGTCTCATTTAAGCTTCTCAGTGCAACTTTGCAGTGTAATATTTTGCCTGGTGCTCTTTGTTGGTGCCAGTGACAGTATATGTGAGGCCTCCGGATACTAATGTGCTTTTGTGTCACTGCATCAATTAGCTGTTCGAGCCTCTGAACTGTGAGCAGACAAAAGGGACATTGCCTCGTGCAATGAGGCGTAAACATAGCAAACATCAGTTCAAACCTTTTGGCCAGTTCATTAAAAAGGACCCGAGGCTGAGACACAGCTAGTTGAAATGAAGGAAGAAATTTAAGCATAAGACATTCCAACCAGAGGTTTTGTCAGCAACAAAAGTGATCTCATCAGAAGCAGGATATGGGGTGGTCAGTGTGAATATGAATGAATGAATGTATTAAAGTTGTAGAAATACCAGGGACAAAACCTCAGCAGGTAAAATAACTAACTTTACCTCAATGAAATGAACCAATACAACTCAGAAAAATGTTTCTGTAGTCTGTGTGAACTGAGCCATTAACATCAAAGCCCGTGACACATATTTCTGTAAAGTATTTTTGTATTTCAGTTGTGACCGGGTTGCTGGAGTCAGACTAGGGAAAACAGTGGTTGGACACAGTGGCAGGAACAAAATTATTGTGACCACTTGCGATAAACATACAATTCTGTTACGCTTGAAATGGTTTCTTTAAAGACAGAGACCAGGTTTGTGACCACTTGCTTCAAAGTGACTTTGGTGCATCAAAACGGCAATAAAATGATAATAAAACAGAGTCAGTCAGCTATCAGTCTGCATCAGTTTGTGACTGAATGGGGTCAAGTTGGCAATTACATGCAATCTGTTTGTCAGGATACAGCAGTTAACTGTGATAAATTCGCGAAGATCACAAATCTGTTGCTGTCTACAAATGGAGAACTTCACATTAATTACTTGCATTCAGAGTCAAACAAGAATCTCATAGATTTAAAACAGAAATTACTCCACAAACAGTGACCTAGTTTCTGCAGGATGCCAATTTAGCTGCACTTACATAGGCACTCTGCAACCTTGCTTTTATATGAATATAACCAGAATACAATCAGGTGGCAACCAGTTGAGTCGAGTCCCCTCGACTCAACTGGTTGCCAACTTCATCAGGGCACTCATCAGGGCAGTTGCACTCATCAGGGCAGACTGACTCAGATTGATTGCAACATTAATAATTGCAGTCAGATTGCAACATGTTGGGAAACTGTCTGCAGATAATTATTTGCAAGATTTCATCAATCTCTCTGAGAGTGATTGCAACCTGTGCAGTTACCTTGTAATTCAAAGTGGTTGCCCAGATGTTTAAGGTGTTGCACACACAACCTCTGGGAAACCAGTTGATCACAGCAACTGCTGTACATGCAATCAGTCACCAAATGCGAAAAAATTCAATGCATCCATATTTCTTAATTGCAAGGATATTGCCTTTCTATTTTTACTCTAGTGTGACTGAGCCATAAATGGTGATTTCTAACATGTGGTATGTGAATAATTTTCCAAGTCTAGATGAAGTAAAATAATCCATGAATTCACATTAACATTAGGGGAAAGTCTGAAAAGTTTGATGGCAAGAACTTCTCATGAACTTCTTCTCAGAAACCACTGAGCAATTTATTAAAGGTCTAATATGCAGAATATTTTAAGTAGTTAAAATAAAAAGAAAATACTAAATTAATATATTTAGCTAAAATAAACAAATATAATTTTTTTTTAGTAATTGCAAAAACAAAGAAAAAAAATCTGCTGTTACACAGAAAAGGCAAATGTGAGCTGTTTAAAGAGTACCATGTAAGATAATTAAGTCTTAATGGTGTTAATTGTCTTAAGCTTTGTCACTGTGGCTGCCCGTTCACCTTAAGCTGCTTTTTAGAGTGCCTTTTAAATTGCAGTTGATTTGCCAGTTGCAGCTCAGAGGGGGGCCTGTTGCAGCCGGAGCTGCTACAAGACATCATCACCAAGGGGGGCTGCTCGAGATATTGTGAATGAAATAAAAGGAAGCTTCTGAATTATATTTTAGATTGTAGTTAGGTTTGGCATTCGTTAAGCTCAGCTAAGCTCAGAGTATATTTATAGTTACCAGGAGCAAAAATATCCTCTACTGTCTATCTTTACTTCCAGGCTGCAGGATTACACTTTGAAAAGTCAACACCTGCACCTTAATCTTTCTGGATTAATCAAAGTACACCTTGTTTTGTGTCCTCATTAGGAATATATTATTATTGAATCTAGATATACATTGCTACCTGCCATAGCCTATTTGAACACAATTTAGCCTCTAAATGTCCTGAAGCATGCACAAAGACCAGTATATGCAGTGTAATGCATTTGGCACTGGTACAGGTAAATCTGAAAGTTTCTGCTGCATTATTTTCTTTGAGATATGCGACACAAACGTGAGCTATTCTCACTACTGAAAAATCATATATTTGGAATTCCAAAAACTCACACCTGAGTCGCAACCCTGTCACTCAAATTGCTGCCACAAGCTGTATTTCATTTCATAATTTTCTACATAATTTAAAATGGCTGTATGGCAGTGTGGCAGTATGGACCTTGTACTTTCTGTAAATTGGAATTATGTTAAAATTTAAGGGAGGTTTCACTCTGTAAAATATATGTCTTCATGTGTTTTATCCAGAAAGGTCTGCAAACCCTGGAAATCTTTTCAATGCCACAGCCAACTGTTCCGAGAAATAGTTTACATGTGTTTTTTATGCAGCATATATAATACATACATAATTTCCTCAGGGAATTTTAAAGTATTCTGATTCTGATATAATGAATCATACCAAATCTGATCTCTTCACAAATTGCAACCTGTACGTCCAGGAGTCACTCCCATTCTATATCATATATATATGATCAAGTTCTTAACTTCTTAAAAGGAGAAATCCACAAACCCGGCCTCAGTGGGCCACAAGCTAGTGCACTCCCAGTGTTGATACCAAGCTTGGATAAATGGGAGGGCTGCATCAGGAAGGGCATCCAGCAGAAAAATCTGTGCCTAATCACACATGCAGATCCATCCACTGTGGTGAGCCTTTAGACAGGGTTGGGCAATTAGTTTTTAAAGGGGTCACATAAGGGGGCAGCACAGTAGTATGGTGTTTAGTTCTGTTGCCTCACAGTAAGAAGGTCTTGGGATCAAATCCCGCCTCAGTCCTTTCTATGTGCAGTTTGTATGTTCTCCCTGTGTCTGCGTGGGTTTTCTCCGGGTTCCTCCCAAAGACATGCATGGGGTTAGATTAACTGGTGATTCTAAATTTACCGTAGGTGTGAATAGTTGGCAGCCTGTTGGCAACCTGTCCAGAGTGTGCCTTGCCTCTTGCCCTGTGACAGAAAATGGATGGATGGGTTGACCACATGAGAAACTGGGACTGTTGTGGAGGGCCACATCAATAAGAGTTTAAAGAGATAAAATTAATATTGAGCAGAATTGAGTTCAACTTACTGGTGTGGCCCTCCACAACAGTCCCAGTTTCTCATGTGGCCCCATAGGAAAAATAATTACCCACCCCTGGCTTAGGGTGTTAGGGAGCAACTGAAAGTACCTTCTTCTTAAAAGGAGACAGCAGATGAAGATGGCCACATGTCTGTGATTGCAACATTTAGACTGTGTAAATGTCTCTGGTGTTCATTTTTTTTTCTTGAGGCAGTTATCTCAAACAATATATTTCTTCCCAAATTTGATCTGCAGGTCTGTAATCCAGAAAACAAGAACAAGTGCAGTGCAAAACCTGGAAGCCCTCAGGTGATGTCTGTTATGTACTGAACAGCAGTTCCCCACTTGTCTCTTTGTTCTTTGGTCTGGCATGAAGGCGCGACTCTTCACTCTGAGACTAGACGAGCTGGCAGCTTACAGGCTGTAATGGGATTGGGACTTGTCCATGTGGGTCAGAGGTTTTATGGCCAAGTCTATCATCACCTTAAATAGTCCATGAAAGCTTTTTACAAGCAATACATGAATGCATTCATATTTTTATAGTGAAAACTGGGACACTTCTTCACTTAAATTAAGGTTTTCATGTATTAATATTCTGGATGCATGCCTATATGCATTTTGTCAATCCTCCCTTTGGTCAAAGTTCTGAATGTGAAGAGCACATGTTTGAAATAGTTAGCACCTAATGCAATGCATAATATTAATATCAATAATAACACAACAAAACTGAGATGCCTGCAGGAAAATGAGCACCCATGAGATGTTGAATCAATATAGCGAATTATGCTATAACATTATTTCATTTCTACAATTTTACCTTTATAGCATAGTAAACAGTATGAGAAAGACAGGAATGCATGTGAATATCATGTCAAAATGTCAATCTAGTCATATCACACTAATATTTATTGAACAATTTGAGGTAAATGGTTATTTATGAGAATTTGAAAAACAAAATCTATAAATAAATGTCGGGTTGTTGATCTTCTTTGGTAGCCATCTTCTATATTGATGCTGGTGTCAGAGATGTGTGTATGTAGGCAGGTGGGAAAAATTATTAATGAGGCTTACAGAAAGGTTCAGGTTCAGGTTCAGATTTATATACAGGTAAAAGCAATGAAGATGGAAAGGTAACAGACAGGATGACAGGGACAGTCTGGCAGAGAGCAGGTGGAAGTGAGCAGTATAAGTACTGAGGGGGTGACTGGAGAACGAGGAACAGATGAGCAGATGAGGCAGTCTCTAAGTTGTTTACAACCCACCCAAGAAATCCACACTGCAAACACTCTGTCACAGCTCGCACAGCAACCATGACCAGACACAATCAATCATGACTCAAACAAACATGATGCTAAAAAAAATCAGAAACATTCGGAACAATAATTGTGGATTATTTTCAAATAATGCAAATATTTTACTAGTATTCAACTATTTTATATATAGTTAATATAGTTCTTTTCACTACAGTATGTTTTTGAAACGTTGGTTTTGTCTTTTTTGTTTTCTGGCCATCACCTCTATGGAGAAAGAGGAAAAAGCTTATAAGAATTTCTCGTGACCTCCAACAATAAGTATTTATATTTGATATAGTCATTTTAAGAGACTTGTATGTTGCATATTGTGATTTAGTAATGAAAGTTGCCCCCGTTTTCATGTCACATGGTGATTATGTCATTCATTCTTAATTCTCATAATTATGTGGAGGAGATAAACGCAAAAAGGGACACCAGGCTTTTAAGTCATGATTTAAGCTCCTCTTTTATCATTTTAAATGTTTCTTTCTTTCCCCTTTGATGTTTCTTCTTCCTCATGACAAACATGTGCAAATTGCACAAGTGAGCCACCAGCAGAAGTCAGAAGAAGCTCAGCAGCAGGGTCTGGGGATTAGTCAGACCTTTGCATACACCGAGGATATATCAAAGCCTAACAGGTTTACAGGTTGTGTAACTGATGATTGAGATAAAGTGGCAGCTTTTATCTAACCAAAGTCTAAATACCTGAAAGCCATCTGCCTCAGATGTACATGCATTACATCACTGCCCTCACCGCTAAACCTTCGTCTCTGTCTGCAAGTAAACTCATAGTTTACAAAGCAAATTATTTCTGAATTTCTATTCACCAAAGAATGAAAGAAAGAAAGAAAGAAAGAAAGAAAGAAAGAAAGAAAAAAAAGAAAGAAAGCTTTGCACAGATGCCATGTAACATATGTATTTATTTATTTTCATTTTTGACTAATTTCATAATTTTGCCCCAGGGTTTTTATACTATTTTATGTATTAATTTTTATCATTTTGTCATTTTTGATTTGTTTTTAATGTAAATACGTTTACTTGGAGTCAACTCCTGTTTTTTTTTTTCTTTATTCCATCATGTTACACCTGCTACATGCAGTCAGACTGTGTATTAAAGTGAGTTCAAGGCTCCAGTGTGATCATCACATATGTAACAATTGAAGCTGTAAATGCTATGATATTCAGTATGTTTGCTTCTGTCGTCTGGTGATCATGTGACCTGTTATTCCATTAGACGTCTATAAAAGAGTGATGACAGATTGAGGACACGGGGCTCTTGCCAAGTGCTATCATAGCAATGGCCTTTACGCTCTACATGAGTTTATCCTCATCCTTATTGTCCAAAATGCAATTAACTTCTTTGATTCAACAGTTGTGCATAAGAGGGTGTCTTATATTCAGTGACGTCAATTAAATTTTTTTTTTTATTTTAGCAGTTTGTTTCATGCGTTTGCAAACCTCCGAGCATTTTTCATTATGTTTTTGTTGACATAGGTCAACTGTTACCACAATCCTTAAAGGAAAACACACAGTGTCTGTGTAGCAAGTCTTATATTTTAATGTCTGCCTCTGTTTGTACTGTAATTATTACTTCTGCTTTGTTTATTTGCAGCACCAACTATATGAGCACCGGAGTCTGTAATTTTAACCTAAACTGCATCCTCTTAGAGCCTGTTGAACATTTAACACCAGTCCAAAAGGAGTCCAAAATGTTTTCTTTATTTCTTTATTCCAGTCCTTCCTTTGTCTAACTTTTTTTTTTTTTTTTACCATCCATCTCTCCTTTTCATATTCGCTGGCATGCTTTTGTGTCAGGAATGCTGTAAACACCAGCTTTACTGCCAAGCATATGGGTCACTGCTGTAATAACATAAAGAACTTTTCAAAAATGCTTCAAACATGAAGACTTTGAGGATCACAGTGAAATAAATTTCTACATTCAAGCAGATATAAAGATGTGATTAAAGCACAATAGATGGTGACAAATGAAGTGATTACAGAAGTTTCTATGTCACAGTTTGTATATTAAATCTCCCAGAGCTGCACAACAATCTGACTCTGACACATTAAGCTACAGGACACAAATTAGAGTGTAAATGTTTTTACGTACAGGGTATGATAAAGTGCTCATAAGAATAAGTGAAGAAGTACAGTGTCTCAATTTTTACTGCAAGTTCATGTTGAAGGTACAAACAGGGTACCTGCACATGAATTTGCATGTCATACAAAGGAACCAACTTTATTAAACTATAAAAAAATAATAATAATAGTGATGTGCAAAAGATGCATGCACATCTCGATATTATTGCCATGTTGTTCTATTCTGGTTAATCAGTAAGATTATTGTACCCCGTTATAATTAAAGAGTTACCCATTTTTGTATTTTCTCCTGTGCTGTGAGGACACTTTAACTTGGCACACTAAATAATCTCACAGTGATTTGTGGGCTGTAATCTGAGGTGTTACCTTTAGCTCTGAAGTGACAGAATAAGTATTTGTAAGAAGCTTTATTCTCACTTGCCCTCATCAGAGTTGCATGCTCGTGCTGCAAACGTCACGTTGGTTGTGATGTATGCATTCGTGTTACTCTCTGAAGTCATCAGTCTTTACCAGCAGCTGTTGCCCTGATTTGCAGTATTAGTCTGTCCCTGCTGATCTCGAGCACCCATATAAACATACATCACACACACCAGCCCCGTAAACAAGGTGAGACTTTCCACAGCTTGGAATTGCACAGCCCTCAATTTCTTTGTGTGAGGAGAATAATCCAGATATGAGTCTAATACAAGTTTCCATATTCAGTAAAAATGTCAGTCTTTAAGACTATAGGTTGTTATTTTTAAGATTTTTAAGATTTTTAGTAGCATAATGGACGCCTGTCCACCACCCTGGTTCAGATTGAAACATCTCAACAGCTGAAATGTCGTGAGATTAAATATTTTACAGACGTCCATGGTCACACAGTTCATGTTTACAGCATTTGTGAGCCCCTAATTTTAACTGTAACGCCAGATCAAAATTTCATGTGTCTCGTGAAACATCTCAACAAAATACTGCACAGAGAATGATTTAATGCTAAGAATTAATTATGAGAACGTACATGATGGAGGCTCGTCTTGCTTCTTTTGTGCCTTTTTAAGATTATTATTTGCTGCCTTAAACTGCAACAGTCTGAGTATATTTTAACTTTTAGAAATGCTTTTCGGAGAACACAGAGTTACAGCAGGAATGTGCTGGTTTCCCAATTAGAAGAAACTTTTTACATTTAATATTTTTAGACTTAAATGTGTTCACGTTTTATTGATGCAAAAGAGGAAGTTTATAGGGTTCAGCCTAAACCTGTCTGTTCCTCAAGAGTTTATCGTATTTTTGGACTTTAAGTTTTTTCCCTCGTGGTCAGCCAAATTGTAACATTCATGCAATTTTTGCCAGATTTCTCTTTAGAGGAACAAAGCCACTTATTGAAATGTCAAACATCATATAAATCATACTTTCTTTGTTTTGTTAGATAATTGCTATAGTGCTGTTATGAATAAATCTGTGTGTCAGAAGTATTTTGATTTTAGTTTAACATCAAACGTAAAGCAGCATTTCTGTGGTTGTTTGAGCTGCTCTGGGATTGTGGGGCTTTTTTTCTGTCTCTTTTATGTAACAAAATGTTTCATGTGTTTTTATTTATTTTGATTTTGAATTTTAGGGTTTTTTAGATTTTGAATTTTAATGACAAACCAAAGTGTGTGGATATATATATATTACTTTGTGGCTTGGTAATTCATGAAAAAATGCACACCTGCAGCAGAAGGAGTACCCTTGTATTATTTTCTTAACTTTTTAATGCCATGTGAGTTTTACGAATTATGAACTTAGTTTCTTTTATTTAGCTTATTTTTTAGCTTCTTTTATATAGCAATTTATAGTGTTTGCAAAGTAACTTTATAATAAAAAACAATAAGGTAAAATGGGGAAAGGAAATTGATCATTTTTGGTAACAATACAAAGCAAAATCTCTGATTTCAGTGTGTCTTCAAATACCAAAAAGATATATGGCAAAACTGCTTTGTGTTCATGATTCATTAACAAGTAGGAGTTGTGTCCCTCATGTGGCGAACCTTCCAAAGTGCAGCCAGTTATTCTCTGATCCTCTCTTAGTCACACAGTCCTCCTCACAGGCTATTGACAGCCAACCTGGTTAAATTATAAGTATTAACCAAACTGATATGTCTCCATACACACAGCAGGTGTAGATAATACTTCTCAGCACAAGACATACAAAAAGGAGGTCAAGACACAAGAAAGGGTGATGTGGGTGGGTGATGCAGCACAAAAGTAACTCATGTGGACTGTACACACACACACACACACACACACACACACACACACACACACACACCCCTGTCACTGAATGACACGTAATTCAACAGCCATGCACCAAACTTATCAAGAGCACCTGGCCGATTCCCATAAAGCTTCCAATCACAACCCAGAGAAGTCACAGTCGCCACAACGGGCTGCCATGTGGCGACCGTCAGAGATAGAGCAGAGGTGACAAGGCTCTCTTAAAGAGTCAAACAGCTACAGGGTCTTCTGCACTTTCCTTGGTTTGCTCTTTGATTTCCCACCTCTGTGTAAGTTGAATCTGTTGAGAAACATGCTGACCACCCTGTTTCTCTGCCTCCTAGTGTCTTCTGTAATCGCTACAGAAAAAGGTAAATTCTTTAAGAATTCTCTTAACTCTCTTTAGTTCTTGTCACTGCTCTAAATGTGAAATATTGTAATGTGAATTTCTTGCACCTGTGTTCATAACAGTATTGCGGTTCTACTGATATCCTGTACAATTATGAGCAACTCTTTCACAACTGTGGTTCAAACTTGAATACCTGCATGACTACTGAATGACTAATGAATGGCTTGCCCATTTTTCAACTGTCCCCAGATGACAGTCCAGATCATTTTGGTGATTTCCTGACTTTTCCAGTGATGGGATTCTCAATTGTAATATTGAGAGAAAACCTTCCATAGGGTGAAAGTCAGGAAAATTGGGACATTTATTCACAAAGTGTTTAGAAAGAATCATCAAAGCACTGATACCTATATATTTAAAAATATGAAAACATTGGGTGTTTGTTGCGTCACTCCAGAATTATTCTCTTGTGTCAGATGCCATCTTCTGGGTCAACCAGTCCCTTACCAGGAAAAACAGCCCACTGTTAATTAGATCAGATAAAAAGGTATAAAATATTCTATCTTTGACTTTTAGTAAGACATTTTCGTTTCATTTTAAAAATAGTTAATGTGCAATAGCAGTTAATAAATACACAAAAATTAATTGTATGCATCCAATTGTATTCATATGGGTTCAATTTTAAATACAAAGTGCTTTACAAAGTCCATAATAAATGTAAAAGCACTATAATGAAGATCCAGTTTGGACGGTATCCCTGAGGTAGCAGTAATTCCGTTACGTACCTTCTAAATTTCTTATACCTGCTAAAATCAAAATCTGTTCCCAGATTTTAGTTCTTCACTTCCTATCCTAACACAGATGCAGATTTCCTGTTTCTGATTTAAAAGGTTGGTGGACTAACAAAGAGATGGAAATAAGTCCAGGACTTTCAGTCTATTGTTGACAAAATTTGACATGTGGCACTTTTATTAAATATTATTATGTATTAGCTGTGCTAATGACATGTCTTCAAGAATGGCAATCGTGGTTGGACAGTAAGTAGGTCAAAGGTCAACCAATATGGCCTGAACTGAAATATGTATTGGATAAGACACCTGCCTATGAAACTTTTGCTATTTAGGACATTTTTCCAACACACTAAAATTAGAACTTTATGGTATACATGATAAGCACTGATATACTGCATATGTGTGTGTCACTAATAGGACAGGATCATTGTCAGTGCGAGCATTAAAACTTGGCGATGTCAGTGTAGGCGGCTGCAGACTTTGTCTCTTGGTCTTGTTGAGACACTGAAAAAGAAAGTACACTCCCTGCACAGTTGTGTGTTTAGTGTGGACTGTCTCCTCTCTTTCTGCATCAGACAGTGCCCTTCCCAGGCTGAATGACACCAAAGATGTTGAAGCCTTCATCGACTCTGCTGAAGTGGTGGTCATCGGATTCCTGGAGGTCAGACAAGGAAATTGCATGTGAATAAAAAAAGGTCTCAATCATAGGCTCAGATAAGTTTCGGGACATTTTGTCTAGGATGGCCCACAGTAGCTGTTTTATAGCTTAGTTTATTATGTTAACATGCATGTGGAAAACCAGACACGATCAGACAAATTAGCTGAGAGTGAGACTGTGAGGTCTCCAGAAATACAGCATTTGTTTGCACCCTGTCCTCGGTGATGCTGCTGTCACGAATACATTTCAAAAAAGGATATGCTTCCTGTGGCCACACCTTTGGCAGCGCTGGTGCTGTGAGGACAGAGGGTGGCTGGCTGTCCCACGGTGGCGAGCTCTTTGGCCAGACTCTGTGTGCGGGGGAAGATGGCAGACTTGACAGGAAATACATACGCATCTGAAGATCTGTGGGATTGGCTCCATTGCTCCTCTCATAAACAAGTGCAGAGACAAGGGGAAGGTTCATGAGAGGAGAGTGGAAGAGAGAGACAAGAGAGCACATAAGGATAGTTCATAGTTGGACCATGATGCTGAAGGCAATAAGAGACTAAAATATTGGTGCTGTGACTCACTGAGAATGAACACATATTACAGGCTGCAAAATGAGAAAACGGATTGCCAGAGCTCATGCAACAGACTCTCAGAAATAGACATGATTCACCTTCCTTTGAGTCAGCCTCATCTGTCTTTTCTCCCTGGCAGCTGCACTTTCCAAATTGTTGAGAGTGTCCCCCTGCAGACACTGGTGTTCTCGCTCAAATTTTACATAAGATAGAAAAAAAACTGTAACAAACAAATAAAGAGGGGGAAAAAAAGAAGAAAAAATATATTTACATGATAAGTTATGAGAGATGGTTGAAACTGTCTCCTTCTTTATTCCAGGGAGAGGAGAGTTATGGCTATAAGGAATTTGTGGCGGCTGCAAAGCAAGTCAGCACTGTCCCTGCAGCCATTTGTACTGTGAAGGAGGTGTGGGCTGACTACAGCCTCTCCTCAGACGCCATTGCCCTCTTCAGAAAAGTACTCCACATATTTTCAGTAATAAATGATGTATGTACTGTCTGTTTTTATGAAGGTGATGATGATGTGTGTCATGCTTCCAGGCAGATAACCACCAGGAGAACATTGTTCTTTCTGAGGCCAAGAAGTTAGAAACTGACGGTCTTGTGAACTTCATTTCTCTCAACGAGGTCCGATACATCACAGAGTACAACCAAGTGGTAGGTCAGATTCATGTCTTTATCGCAGTGCTCTCCCTCTGTCTATTATTAACTGTTAAGCTTGCATTTAAAATACTTTTTAAATTAAAGATAAATGAGTAAAAAGCAAAGGTCCATCAGCAGGCTCACAGATACTGAACACAGTCACTCGCTGTTAGAACCTGTCAGGTGAAATGTCTGAAAAAGGTGGATAGTGGGAATATTGCTTCTCCCATTTTAAACCTCACTCTCTTTGTATGTTGTTATCACTCTCTTTTCTCTTCTGTTTCTCTCAGACAGCAGTGGGTCTGTTCAAGTCAGAGGTGAAGACACATCTCCTGCTCTTTGCCAACAGGGGGAGTAAAGAATATCTTGAGCTCAAGGAGCGACTGGCAGCGCTGGCCCCCGAGTACACAGGCAAAGTGAGAATATTCAGAAGAGTAAATTACTTACAGAAGAACAGTTTTAAATCAGTCTAAGTGTTATATACATTGATCAAGTTCACAATGATGTGTGGAAATGGAAATGGGTCATGGGAATAACAGTTAGGTCCATAGGTTTCTGGAAAATGAAACATTTTTTGCCTCTGTACACCACCAGAATGGATTTTAAATCAAACAATCAACATGTGATTGAAGTGCGGACTTTCAGCTTTAATTCAATGGGTTTAGCAAAAGATTTCCATGAATTGTTTAGGAATTACAGACATTTTCATACACAATCCTCCATTTTCAGAGGTTTAAAAGTAACTGAACAGTTGACTGTCTGGAGTTGATTCCAAATTGTAGTCAACTTGCATCTGGTAGCTTCATCATTTTGAGGTCCAAAGAGATGTTGATGCAAGTGAAGGAGGCCATCATTAGGTTGAAAAGCCAAAATAAATCAGAGAGAGAGCAAAATCTTTGGGAGTGGCCTAATCAGTAAACTGGTACATTCTTAAAAAGAATGAATGCACTGAACAGCTCAGCAACATCAAAAGGCCTGAAAGACCACGGAAGACGACTAAAGTGGATGATTGCACAATTATTTCCATGGTTTAGAAAAACAACTTCACAACATCTAAACAAGTCAAGAACACTCTCGAGGAGGCAGGTGTATCATTGTTAAAGTCTACAATCAAGAGACACCTTCATGAATGTAAGTACAGACAGTTTACAACAAAGTGCAAACCACAAGAACAGACTCAGATTAGACTTTGCCTGAAAACATCTGAAAGAGCCTGAACAGTGCTGGAAAAAAATTCTTTGGACAGATGAAACCAAGATTAACTTGAGAAAAGTACGGAGAAACAGTTCATGAGCCGAAGCAACATTTTCTGATAACACATTATCTGTCAAAAATGGTGGAAGCAATGTTATGGGATGGGCATGTATGGCTACCAATGAATCCGGATCACTGGTGTTTATTGATGATGTGACTGCTGATTAAAGTAGCGGGATGAATTGTAAAGTGTACAGGGCTATACTCTCTGCTCAGATTCAGCCAATTACTGCAAAACTGATTGGACAGGCTTTCACAGTGCAAATGGATAATGAGCCAAAGCATACTGCAAAAGCAACCAAAGAGTTTCTCATGGTAATGAAATGGGATTTCAATGGCCAAGTCAGTTACATGATCTCAACCCAAGAGAGAAGATTTTCAGTTACTGAAGACAAAACTGAAGGCAGAGAGACCCACAAACAAGCAGCAACTGAAGGTGGCTGCAGTAAAGGCCTGGCAGAGCATCTCAAGAGAGAAAACAGCATTTGGTGATGTCCATGGGTTCTAGACTGCAGGCAGTGATTGACTGGAAAGGATTTTCATCCAAGTATTAAAATGTGTTATTGTCCAAAAACTTACAGACATAACTCTATGGTATGTTTCCAGTCTTGTTGACCACTCAAAGTGTTTCACACTGCAAACTATATCCACCATTCATACACCACTTTATTCTACACTCTTTTATCTATCTCACATCTACACTTACAGACAGTTTTTGAATAACCAATTAAGCTAACATGCATGTCTTTGGAATGAATAGAAATTATTCTATCTGGCAAATGAAAGTAAAGGCAGGCTTACAAAATGCTTTAATCATATTCTGCCAAAAATCAAATAACTTGATCTAATCTAATTACATAAAATGAGCTTCCTGTGTTCCAGTTCTTGTTCGTGCTGATTAATGGAGCAGTGAAGTCCAACTTAAAGTCGCTCAACTACTTTGGACTCAAGCCACAGGACCTCCCACGAGTCGGCATCTATGATGGTGACTCCGACATGAAGTGGCTTCTACCAGAAGGAGAAATTTCTACAGAGCGAGTGCAGGAGTTCTGTGAGTCTTTCCTTAAAGGAGAACTGAAGGTAAGCAGCTGTTACCTATACTTAGTCCCTTCTGACTAATATGAACATATGTCTGATTGCGGTGTATACAAATTTAGTTTAAAGATTACGTTTTATTATACAAAAAGAACAATTCTCTTGAACAAACTTTAGCTCGCCGATGGCACTTTAAACTGAGTTACAGCACAATAACAGCAAATAATAATAAAACACAAGAAACAACAGAAACACAGGATCACAGGAGTGTTCTCCAAGTGGACAACAAAGAAAAACTGCAATTAGATTAGGCCACACTAGTAATGTACTACAAGCCATCATCCATATGTGAGCCACACAAAAGACAGGAAACCCCCCTCTGTGTATCAGTTTGCTCTGTTACACCACACAGAGCTCCAGCTGGCTGTGTGTTTTCACACCACTAAACTGTGGCATTAAAAAATCTGAGTTCAAATTACATTATATTAAGTGAATAATCAGCTTGCTGATGAAATTATCGAGGAGTTTAATGTTTAGATGGTTGAAATTTTGCTTTTTTTCTCTAATCCTGGCTATAGCTGTGTAATTTAATCCAAAACAATGTATTGTTAAAGATGAATTAAGAAACTCGACTTGTTTCTGATGCTCACTCCCATCCCTTGCCAAAATAAAAAGATAAAAAAAGCATCATGATTGTTGGACTGACTGTTGGACTGAAATACACCTCAGTGTCCATTGCAGCTGCTTCTCCTTTATTAGTTACCTCAGTTTGCTGCTGATAAATGTACTGACCATCACAATCATCAAAATCACACTCAAAAAAAATTCTGCCCAAATCCCTGACTTCATTTAATTAAACTGCATGTAAATTTTCCATGTAATTTTGTTACATAAGTACAATGTAAAATGTTACATTTAATGGAATCTGGTCGAATTAAACTTACTTGATTGGTATACATTCAGTTTATACCAAGCACATTTTCCTCAATGAATAATTATTTGAATAAATAAACATTTGATTTTATATATTTCAATTGCATTTTACTTAAAATTATTGCTTCATGTTTATTGAGGGTAAAGAATCATTTTTTTTGAGTGCACCAGCAGCAGTATCAGTTCTGAAACGTTGCACTGCTATTGGCTCACTTTGTTATTTTGCTCCCAGTTAAGTCACAGTTTCTGCAAAGCTTTTTTAAGCTCTCATTTGCTTTACTTGAAAAGGAAAAGCTTTGACTCCTATCTTCCTTTTATAAATTCTAGGCCTTCAATCACCTGTTTACTTAAATAAATAAATGCATTTTGCTTATAAATTATTTGCTTCTCTCACCTCTCAAATGCCAAAAGATTAATACAATTATTTCATTCAGAATCAAATTACTTAAAAAACTTGATAAATTAAAGTGCTCATAATGCATGTGTGTTGGTGACATGATTGTAGTTTATTCATAAATTGCTTTTACTTTGAGTTTTCCTCTGAATGAATTTCTGCACAATGATAAAATTATGTATTTTGATGCTGTATTTCACTTATTGCACTTTTACTTTTTTTTCAGGAGGTGAAGCAAGCCGGAGCAGAGCCCAAAACAGAGCTGTAGGACTCATGAAGCAAATAAAAATGAACTTCTTATTTACAAAATAAAATGAGAAATAAAAAAAAATAGAATGAGGTCTGTTTTCTAATTGCACTTATATCCTTTCACAAGACAGGGAATTATGCAATGTTGACATTTGTATGTGTCCATGTGTACATCAGGAGTCCTTATTTATTTACCAGTGTTTGTTATGTTTTGCCTGTTTACATGAGTGTGAGCCCGTCTGCAGTCTGGTTAGTCGACCACAAGTAACTGGCCACAAGTCGCAGTGATCTGGCAGAGTTTGGTAGTCTTGTCCACTAATGTTATTGTCAGAACCACAACACACCAACCTCAGAGAGACTGACAGAAAGCAGGCTGGGAAGATGTGGATAGAGGCACTGTAGTAACTAGTAGTTTCTCATATGATTCATTCTGGGGAGAAAAGTGTGCAAATAAAGTGAAAAACACCATCTGTACAATATAAACTAACATGAAAATCACACACAGTCCTAAAGCGGGGCATCTAATTCAAGATTAACATAATGTTTGACTCCGAGACATATCAGGATCTAAAAAAGGGAACATATTTAGCTACAAAGGCTGTAAAAGTTCTATAAAAGAACAACAGATGGGCCGTAGACATCAAGAGTGAAAAAAGTTTGGGCTTGTCCCAAAAATATTCTCTCAAGCAAGAAGGGAATTTCAAGGCCCAGACTGGGATCAGTATAATTAGTGGTGCTGTGCTGCCAAGCGGATACATCCGGCGGAATTGGGAAAGCCTGGCAGGTGAACATTTCTCCAAGACCAGATGGAATATACAGTATGTGTCCCCTGCCATCTGAGTTTGTTTACGGCTACAAGTGAGACGGCTGACAGATGAGGCAGTGTTACATAAAGTGCTGAGGGCGGACAGACATGACAGCGTGTTCATCAAAGGGCAAATTATAAGTTAATGCCGCCGTATAGTTCACATTTCCTTACATCTGATTTTAAATGTTATTGCCCCTCTTATGCCCCTCTTAATTAAACAATAACATATTTTATCACCGGTGATTAAAGTATGATTTTATTTGCATTTGTCTTGTTTATTATATTTTTGTTACTGTCATTTTTAATCAAGGCTCCTTCTGTCTTCACATCATAAATACAAAGAACACCTGCTCTAAAATGAGGAATCGCATAGCCTTCTGTGGCTTACACATGATTTGTTTAATTTAATATGAAATTCAAACTGCTCTGACTGTTTTTAAATTGAAACTTTGGAGACTATTATTTTTATTAATTTGGTAATTTAGTTCTGGATGCAGGTGGGACAAGCTGATGAACATCTGGAATGTGAGAGGCACAAACCATAAAATAATTAATTCAATCATTTCCTCTTAAAACAAACAATAAGAGTTATTTGCTTTGTTTTCCTCAGAGCTTAGAGTTTAAGTAAATGTAGTTTCTGTTGCTCTTTACCTGATGCTGGCAAATAGGACTTCAGTGCAGCAGACAGCCTGCAGCCATGCTCACTGCAGATGTTCTAGCAACAATGTGACCACACTAGTTTTATAAGTTTGTATCTATTATTACAAAACTGTAGCTATTTGTGACACTCTTTTTACTCTTTTTGCAGTCAATTTTGACCCAGATGTGTCCTTCAATGTGCACATTAAAAAAATACGTAGGAATGCTTTCTTTCATCTGTGCAGTGTTTATTTTGTAAAATTAGAAACATCCTGTTTCAGAGTGATGCTAAAAGATTAGTCCACGCATTTGTTACTTTGTGGCTGGACTATTGTAATTCATCATTATCTGTTTTTAAAGCTTCCTGAAAAGCCTTCAGGTCATCCAAAATGGCACAGTGAGAGCACAAACAAGGACTGAAAGAGAGACCATATTTATTTCTCCCATATTAGCTTCTCTTCATTGGCTTTGAATTTAAAATCCTTCAAGGTCTTGAATAATCAGGCCCCATCTTATCTTAAAGACCTCATAGTACTATATAACCCCAATAGAGCTCTTTGCTCTCAGACTGCTGGCTGGATCAGGTGACTTCAAAAAATCCGTTAGTTATGCTACTACGAGCTCAGGTTGCTGGGGGGCTTCCCATGATGCAGTGACCATTTCTTCTTCACTTACTTCTTTTCATTCTGCATGTGTTTATACACCACTGTTGTGTGTAATAATTACGAATTATTAAACTCTGTCTCCACCTTCCCAGCCCGTCACTGCAGATGGCTGCTCCTCCCTGACCCCAGCTCTGACAAAGGTTTCTTCCTGTTAAAAGGGAGTTTTTCCTTCCCACTGTTGCCAAGTACTTGCTCACAGGGGATTGTCTGATTGTTGTGGTTTCCTCTCTAATATTGCAGGGTCTTTACGTTGCAATATAAAGTGCCTTGAGGTGACTATTGTTGTGAATTGGTGTTATATAAATAAAACTGAACTGAGTTGAATCCTCTGGTTATAGAAACTCTAAAAGAACTCTTGGGTTATTGCTCTGCTATGATAGCACTTATATTACTGTAGCTTGTGATCATGGACACTAGACAGTAAGGTCAAAGCTTCAGCTGCTTGATTCTGTAATTTGCACTACTGTATGTGTTAGATTTATGAGTGAGCTGAGCTTTTGGGGTTGGTGGTATAAGCCTCAGGGCCATCTCTCATGACATGTGACATGTGAAGCAATTCTCTTCCTCCTCCTGCTGAACCCAAACATGAAAGTCTCTGTTCTCTGGATCTCACGGTCCTATTGGGCTAAACTAAGCAGTAACTTGGCTCTTACAGCCCAAAGCAAACCTCGTAAATCTGTGTCTAAAACTGGCCTCTCAGTAAGACAAGTCTCTAATAAGTAAGCAATAAGTATACTGTAGGTAACCGTCTCTTGCCAAGTGTGTAACTGGTGTTCCCCAGGTTTAATTTTTTTTTTTTTTTAAAATGTAATCTGATTGTGATCTGTTTGTTTATTCTTTCATAAAGTAGAGGTAATTTATTTGACTGAAAACTGAAATTCTTTACTGCATATCCATTTTAGATTATGGGGATTCTCATGGCACTTTCTGAAACAATTAACGATGCATTTACTAAGAGTGCCAAAGTGAATGCACTCTGTTTGTAATTTTATGTTACAGTGCTAATAAAATTATAAACATGGGTCACTACATTTCTACATAATTTTCTGAAGGGCCTTTCCACGCTAACATGTGAAAAAACAATTTTGTTACAATATCAGACAAAGAGAAAACAGTGTGAGACAGAGGAAGATGTGAAGAGGACAGTAGAGAGGAAGAGAAAAGGGAGACAGAAAGACAACTGATAAACTCAGAGCAACTGTGGCTGATCTTATTATCAGGGGTCGGATGAGCATAAGTGAGGCTGTTTAAATGGTTCATTTGTGATGGAAAATGTTTAAGATTCTGCTCTTCTTTGTGTTAAGCTGACCACACTGAATGAAAGACTCCATATTGTCTTATTCTATCTCCATGTATTCTTTCAGATCTGCCACATGTTGATGTACAAGTTATCTTTTATTACATGTTGTTCTAACAGCATTCTGTGTGCAATGCAGATAGATAACTTGTCACTATAAATATAGTAGGCTTACGGTCCCTCTTTGTCAATAAAACATGCAGATGACTGTACTGCCGTACTCTGTTTTGTTGTTTGACACCTTTGCAAAGGTAAATAAAACTCACAAAGATTATCTGGTTGTGTGCACCTTGATTTACTTCAGATTTCCATAACACATTCCAATCTGAGCCACTAATGCAGGTATCATCCGGATATTTTGAGTGTTGTACTGCTGTGGTCTCTGCCTGGTTCACAAATGGCACAATTTTCATTACACTCCCACTCCCTCCATACATGAATCCTATTAATTCTTCTCTGCATGGTGCTGGAAGGTCTATAATCTCTCACTCCTACTTACAGGCATGTCAAGACATCCTGTCAGGCCTGGATACGATGCTGCCTTGCTCAAAACAGCATTGTATATAATGTGAATAAAATCAAACAGACCTTTAGTCTGTCTTTTCTCTTCTTTAACTGACCACACATATTTTTGTGCTCTTCTTTTGCACTGTTGGTGTTGCTTTATATTCTTTAAGGGACATTTTGAAGAAAAAGACTTCCTCCATGTATTTATAGTGTGCAATGCTCTGAAACCACATCTATGTACTTTATAGATTTAGGTTACTGTGTGTATGTCTGTTTACTGCATGTATAACAAAACTTTTATTGCTCACTTACTTTGCGCTGCACACAGAAAAAGCAAAAGCCACAAGTGTTTTTCATTTTTATTATCAGTGTGAAGTTGTAGCTTCATATGCTTATTAAAATGATGGTTTGTGTGTGATGTAGTGTAGTTTTGTATGGGGGAAGGCAACAGTTTGATGGGTTTTTCAGGAAATGTGTAATGTTTTGCTGGCTTGATGAAAGGTTTTGTGGTAAGTGTGAAGAGTTTTGCAAAAATAGCCTTTATTTTCCAAGATGTTACATAAGCATGCAAAAAAAAAAAAAATGTAGATAGCTCTAATGCATTAGTCATCACACTCTAACTGATGACTAATGGAGCAGAGTTTCCTAAAGGAGATCTCAACATGATTAAGCAGAACTACATTTTTTTTTTTTTGCTCCCCCTAGTGCATGTGATTTTACACCATTCACAAAGTGTTTTCACTTCTAATATAAGAGCCTCAACACACTGTTCCTTTTGTCTTAACCAGAGTCAAATTCCTTGTTTGTGTGCACAAACTTGGCCAAATAATGATGATTCTGATTCTGATTCTGATTAACATGACCTCACCTGTGTTTAGGATCGCCACCTGGTGGTGAGTTGGATCAGGTGGCACAAGAGGGCACCAGACAGGCCTGGTGTGCCAAAATGTGTATAGTGAGGGTGTGCTGGAAGTCTGGGAGATGTTCAGCTCCCACCTTTGGCAGAACTTCAACAGCATTCTGAGGGAGGATAGGGACACTGTGTCTGAGACTCCATTGCTCAGGTGGCTGTACGGAGCTGCAGGTTGTTGCTGCCTGTCATGGTGGCAACCCGGAACCAAATGGTGGACACCAGAGGGGAAAAGAGTCATCAAGCTGATGAAGGAATCCTATTGAGCCTGGTTGGCTTATGGGACTTTGGATGCAGCTGACAGGTACTGGCAGGTCAACCAGTGCACGGTTCTGGCAGTGGCTGAAGCAAAAACCTGGGAGTGGAAGGAGTTTAGTGATGCCATGGAACAAGAGCCCCGTCTTCTGGACAATTCAGACAAACCGTCAGTCAACGAAGGGGGAAGCATCTTCCTACCCACTCTGTTTACAGTGAGGACAGAGTGCTGCCAATCTCAACTGAGGATGAAGTCAGGTGGTGGAAAAAATATTTTGAGGATCTCCTCAATCCTACTGGCATGCCTTCCATAGAGGAAGCAAAGTATGGAGACAAGGGGGATAACTGTGGCTCAGGTCACAGAGGTAGTTAAATAAACTCTGGTTACAGGGTCCCTAGGGCAGATGAGATTCACCCTGAGTCCCTTTGCCCTTGGATTGGCAAACTAGGGTCGTGGTTCCCACTTTAAAGAGTGTGTGTCCAAACGTCAGGGGATTCACACTTCTCAGCCTCCCTGGGAAGCCTCAGCCTCCCTATGCCAGGGTAGGAGAGGAGAATCCGTCCATTAGTTGAACCTCAGGTTCAGGAGGAACAATAGGATTTTCCTTCAGCTAATTTCCCAACCAGTGTAAATTTGTTTGGTGGACTTGGAGAAGGCATTTGACACAGTCCATTGGGGCACTGGGCTGTGGGCAGTGTTTTGTAAGTATCGGCCCCGTTGTTGCAGGATACCTGATTGCCATACAACTGTAGGGAGAGTTTGGTTTTCATTGCCAGCAATAAGTCAAACTCATTTATGGGGGAATCTAGACTCTGCCACTGCTGCCCTTTATCATGGACAGAATTTCCAGGCGCAGGTGGAGAGGGTGTGGGGTTCAGTGGTGTCGGGATCTCATTTTGCACTGAAGTGGTTTGCAGCTGAGTGTGAAGCAAGTGGGATAAAAATTAGCACCTCCAAGTCTGAGGCCATGGTTCTCAGCCCAAACAAGGTGAAGGGCCCACTCTGGGTTGGGAATAAGTTGCTGCCTAAAGTGAAGGAGTTCAAGTGTCTCAAGGGAGGAAACAAGGGAGCGGGTGATTGACAAATGGATAGGTGCAGCGTTAGCAGTGATGCAAATACTGCTGTCTGTTGTGGTAAAGAGAGAGCTGAGCATGAAAGCAAAGCTGTTGATTTACCAGTTGATCTATGTTCATACCCTCAGCTATGGCAACGAGCTCTGGGTAGTGACAGAAAGAATGAGATACAAGTAGCGGAAACAGGCTTCCTCCAAAAGGTTTCAGGCCATCTGTTAGAGATAGAGTCAGGTGCTCAGTCATTCAGCAAAGGCTCAGAGTACAGCAACTACTTCTCCACATCAAACAGAGCAAGCCGAGGAGTTTGAGCCTCTAGGATGCCTCCTGAATGTCTCCTAGGTGAGGTGTTTTAGGTATTTCCAAGTAGGAGGAGACCATGGGTAAAACCCAGGAAATGCTGGTGAGATCATATCGCTACAGCTAGCTTGGGAAAGCCTCAGAAGAAAATCTATGCTTAGACTACAGCCCCCGCAAGGCAAACCCACATAAGCAGCAGGATGGATGGATGGATGGATAGCTGGATGGATGGGTGGAATATCATAGCTGCTTTATTATAAATTCATGTCTACTATTATTATGTTATTTTAAAATTTGTTTCTAACCAAAAGTAATATTTTAACTGTTAAACATCATATTAATTTGTTTTTCTTTTTAAGCTAGATAATTGCCTGGGTGTTTGGTACACTGGAGCCACAACTGAAAACAGGAAGGCCGCGCAGAGGGTAATAAACACTGCCCAAAAAATCATTGGCTGCCCACTGCCAGCCCTTGAGGCCATCGCCAGCTCCTCCTGTCTCAGGAAAACCAGGGCCATCACAGGTGACCCCTCGCACCCTGCCCACCACCTGTTTGACCCGCTGCCCTTCGGGCGGCGCTTCAGATCAATCAGGTCCCACACCTCCAGACTCACAAATAGCTTCTTCCCCTGGGCCATTCGGATTGCAAACCAAACCTCCCCACCCTTGCTCACCCCCCAGTCTGAGCCATGGTCTGAGCAACCCACATTGCTCAGGCCACTCACTCATGGACTCTATACTCGGACCAAGTCCTTGCACTAAATATGTGCCTTTCACTGTGTGCCTTTTTGTATATATTCTCTTATCTTGTATTTATTCTCTTACCTTGTATATATTTCTCTTGTCTTGTTTATTTATTCTGTTGTCTTGTTATTTAT
>VUQS01067542.1:0-10479 GCA_015108495.1 Heterochromis multidens | reverse complement strand
GTTAACTCTCAGAAACTTGTCCTCTGATTCAGTTGTGGCTTTAGGTCTGCCAGACCTCTTCCTGTCAGAGTTTGCCCCAGTTTCTGAGTGCCTTTTGATGGTGAAGGAAACTGTACTCACTGACACCTTGACTTTCTTTGCAATTTCTCTGTAGGAAAGACCTACATTTTTAAGTGTTATGATGGTCTGTCTCTCTTCCATTGTTAATTGCCTTTTTCTCACCATTTTTGTAGTAACACACTACTTTCTGCAGAACAATACTGTTCAACTGATGCTCATGAGGGTATGGTACCACAGTGTGTTCCAACACTGCTTCTATGCAGACAGAAAGGGTTGTAAGTAATCCAGAAAAGTTGGAACACCTGTAGGAATTAGTACCACCAGCTTTCAAGGCTTGATCAACCTCCATTGCTGTAGAACAGCTTTAAATTGTTAACCCATTTTGTATTCCCTTTTTGTATAATTCTGAAATGTACATTATTTTTCAGTTTTGGGTAACCTTACCTTGTTTTTTAACCTCTGGCCGTTCACCACTTACCTTTGTACCATTTCAAGCTATTCACTGGACTTGAACGAATTGAATTGCAATTAATAACTCGAAAAATTGGGGTGTTCTAAAACTTTTGACCGGTAGGGTAATTTTAAGGTTATATCACCCATTCCTAACTGGCTTATTATAGCTGTCGCATTGGTCGTGTTGCATGCCAACAGTGACATCGCTACAGGTCCGTACCGTTTATACCAGTGCTGTGGACGCGAGTACTTGCTGTGGTATTCTCCTGAACAACAGGTGTGGTCACTCAGACAAAACCTCTATATCAGCGCTGGTATAAGAGAAAAAAAAATCAAAACTGAAGCAAACAAATCACTGAGTTTTTTTTCAAAGTTTTTTTTTCCATAAAGTCTCATTATTTCAAACTGTCCTCTGTATAATCTTTGAAATCTCTGAGGCTCTCATTAAAAAACAGACATAATTGTACACTCTTGTCAACCCAGCAGCACCAGCCACAGCACCCACGCAAGGTTACAAAAATCGAGAGGTGCATGACTGGCTGAAACGACACCAATGTGCAACTTGCACCAGTGGATGTACAGTCACTTTTGGTGTGCAGTGCCATTTGTGAGGGTGAGAACATTGAGTATAATGGGCCAATAATGTGAACTAATCCAAGGATAGCACATGCTACATCAATTTTCTGAAGGCTGGAAAATGATGCATGTGTGGCAACGTTATATTAACTTCTTCAAGATGTGCAGTGTAGGTTCATTAAGTGTAGCTGCTGCATGGTCTATTTCCATACACTAATGCTGCCGATTCTGCTGCTATGTTAGCAAAGATCAGATAGTACCTCTTTTATAATCACTTAATTTTTTTTCCTTCTCTAAAATACCAAAAACTATTAAGGGAAAATTAATTTAACATACAAGAAAAAAAAAAACATCCATAACATATTACATTTCATTATATTACATTGTATGATAAAAATTTATACATGTATAACACCACCACCAACTGTCATCTTGTACATGAACTAAAGTAATTCCCTGCACCACACAAATATCTAGATAAAATATGTTTTTCATGTTTTAGACAGCAGATTCATTATCCAGCATTCTACCCTGCAATAGACACATATATTAATTTACATGTATTTTCCACTCACTTTTCCAAAGCCAGTCCAGATCAGAGTCATGACATAGATGTATCATGTTAATGGATACGCCGTCATTAGAGGATGGCTGTACCCTGGCATTACAGGGGCACAAAATGAGCTTTTATATTTTCTCTGATCATACAATTCACAGCATTACCATCAAATTTCTGTCTCACTATGTATTATAAGCAGAGGAGGACCAAAATATATAACTTTACAGGCTCATGATTTAAAACATAGCTCTTAGGCCAAACCATGATGTGTTTTATTGAAGATATTTTTGCCTTACCAAGACAAATATGTTATAATCCATCCATCCATCTTCCTCAACTTTGCCAGTTGAGGGTTGTTATAATACAAAACCTAAATCATTTTGGCTTTCTTTTTAAGATTGCTTTGCTATGATAAACCAGCCATAATTACATTGTGACAACGATTGTTGTTTATTGTGGGATACCAGTCTTGGTGTTTCAGTGCATGACAGTTATGTTCAGATGAGAGCATACATCTGACAGCATCTCTTGCTCATTTAACATTTTAATTTTTTTGTCCCCTTTTTGTCTTTAGCATGCAAGCAGTGGTAGTTTTAAGCAATCTATATATTTAGTACATTATCTGCTCAGCAATTGTAAAGATTCACAGGTTGTGTTTTTCACTCAACCAGCTCCAAGGTATCTGTTAGGCTTGCTATCTGCAAGATATCCTGAACAGGCTGCTCTGTTTCTATAAAGATGTGTATGCAAGTAGCCACAAATTGCAAACAGTGTTTCAGCAAGACAGAGAATATGCAAACAGTGAGTTAAGCGGTCAATCATCGTGTCGCAAGACAGGCATCTGACCGATTAAGTATCGGACCAGTTTATTTATTGACACCTTATAAGCAAAGAGAGTGAGCTTTAAGTGCAGTCATGTGTGTATCTGTGACGGTGTTTTTTATAATAGCAAGAGAGTGAAAGAAAAAGGACAATGTAGCAATGACTAACAGTGCTATGGGATACACAGCCACAGAGAAGAAGCACAATTAATAATAATAATCTAACTATAGCTAAAACAAAATTCATGAGGATTGTTACATATCTGTACCACAATTCTGTTCAGTTTTACACAGACTTCACCTGTAAAATTATCGTAGGCATGCCCACTTAATCTAACAAAGGTGACTGCTCTCTGCAGGAAAATATCAATGTGGTTATTATGGGGTAGCATATGTCATCATCCACCACCCTGTGGTTGTCTGACGTACTTAGTGGTCTGAAAAAGTGACAGCCTGTTTTACTTTGCTCCTCATGAACCAGGAGTGACAGTTTCTAAAAATCAGCATTGTTCTTACAAAAATCCTCATGACCATAATATATAATTTATATATTTCTTTTAAAATTAATTCTTGCATTGGCCATGGTTTATTAAAGAAAGGCTAGATGATGTGGAGTCCATGGAGTGTATTTACAGTAACGTGCACACTCAGAGAGAAGTCAAACACATGCAAACATGTTTGATAAAAAGCAGAACATGCCAGAAACGTTCAAGATGTAATCAACAAATGTTGAGAGCACAAAAGCAGCAGGGCACTGACCTTCTCTCAGCAGGGTGGCTCCAAAGCCCTGCTTGAAAAGCAGAATCTAAATATTAATCTGAAACTTATCTGACTCTTGTCTTGCCTCCTCACATGTTGGTCACTTAGCCAGTTAGGAGTCTCAGCCTTGAATATGGCCTCTGTCTCTGCCCAGCTGGCAAGCTAATTCCCAGCTGAGCTCAGTGATGAATGGAATCGGTATTATATGTTGTCAAATCAAAATGTCTCCAACTCTCCAGGGAGTCAGCCATCAGCCCAGCTGAACCAGTGACATTTAGCCCTCACAACAAGCTGAGCTGAGCAACACAAAGCCAATATAGCCCCCATTCTAGCTGTACCCCAGGGGCTGCTGACCTTCTCTGCACAGTAACAACAAAGATACTAAAAATCCAGTATATTTTCTTCACATAGGTTTCTCTAAGTGTAATTCATTAAGAGGGATTGGAGTTGGGGGTGGGGTTGGTTCAGGGTAGTGAATGGTTTATTTTATTATCATCTTGACATTGAGAAAGAAATGAATTACCTTCCCCAAAAATCTTAAAAGAACATACTAATGGAAAGCATAAGGAACTCCACATCTGTAGAAGGACTGATAGACTTGTGCATAACAATATCTTAACCTCACACTAAATTACATCAAACAGCCTCAACATAAACATGAATTACATCAAATGTTATTGTAGCCTGGTGTGTGAAAGATCAGATGTCTGACTGTCCTCCTTAATCAGACTAATCAGTCAGGTCACTGTGGCCAGGTGTTTCCATTTTGAAATAACCTATTTTGTTAGCCAATCAGGAGTGCATCCCATATAGCTGGATACTGCTGATCAGCATGACCAATGGGCAGTCAAACATTTCCCGCAGGAGATGGTCACAGAGGGGTTGAAGAAACAGCACCATGATCATGGAGCACATTGTGCAGAATGCAGAGAATGAGATTCGATTTGCTATCAGTCTGAGCCTTGTTTGCAAGCTAGCACTGGACTACTTTGTTCCTATAAGATGAGAACAGAGACTACTGTTAAACTGTGTGCTGAGCTATCATGCTCAGAATCACTGAATATACATTTCAACTCAGATTAAATGAATTTTCATGTGAATAGGTTGTGTATTTGAAATCCAGACTAAGATTTGACAACAATAACCTCCTGCTTGGGCAGCCTACCCTATGGATGGATTCCCTACAATGACCATCACCTGGGTCTTTTGTTTGTACCCATAAAACCTAGCTAAAGTTCATCCAACCGTGTATATGCGCTGCCATGTCTTCTCCCTTATGCAGAAATACAATTTGTGCTGCAGCAAGCAACACTGTTAAAGGGCTTCAGAGTACACCCTCCTTTCTTTTCATGTGCCAACTCAATGTTATTTTCATTAACACCTTAGAATCTTGATAACAACATCTTGCCCTTTAATTAAATCCATTAAATCACAAAATCAAATGCTATTTAAATTTAATTAAGCAATAATTCCACCCAACCAGTTATAAAGCATCGCTGCATATGTAAACAAATTAACCTTTTCAGCTCAAATTGGTCGTCCTCTGTCATTAGCAAAGGAAACACCAGCAGAAGTAATGAAGCAAATCCATACAGAGCATTCTGCATGACCACACTAATAGGAGATACTTAGATTCACTTGATGGGAGCAAAGCGAAGTAAAAGTAATATACTGTACAAAGTGAATGGTTAGTACCTGTTGGATTGGTAACGACATGCAGTGAAGCAAAACGGGACATTAGAACACTACCAATAAAATGGCGTCTAGACTACTATGTGAATTCCACAAATTTAAGGTTTTCCTATTTGATGTTCAGTTTTTGTTGTTTTGCTTTTTGCTGTTGAAACCAACAACTTCTCCTGAGGAGAGTACATGCTCTCACAGTTGCCCCAAGATAACAAGAGTGATACTCTGATGTCGGAGTTTTCATGAACGCAGCTCTGCGCTGCAAAACAGCGTCAACCTGGAAATTGTTTTTTCTGACTAAGCAGACCTAAATAAACTAAACAGGGATATTCTAACGTGTCAGATCATTCAAGTGGAAATGACTTCTGCATATTTTTAGGTTACCATTTTTAACACCAGTTCTATTAATATACTCTGGGTTGCATACTTTTAAAAACGGCATTTTAACAGTAATCTAAAAATCAGATAAATCTTCTGTGATTAATTCTATTAAAGAACAAAACACAACAATGGCATTCACAGAGAAAGTTTTACAGACAGGCAGAGATGGGGTTGCTTCTTGTCTGCAGGTGGAAGGCTCTTATTTCACACCTGAGCGTTAAGAGGTGACAAAAGGTTCACTGTAATGAAAATGGTGCGTAACAGCTGAACAACAAGCACTAAAATAAGAAAAGCAAAAATCCCTCATTTTAACGTTGTCCTAAAGTTCGGGAAAATACAAAGAAGAGGAGTGTTTTTATGACAGTGCTCTGTAAATACTTTCTGTCAATGATTCCTCCAAAGAGGACCATGTACTGTGTTCAAATCACACCTGGGCATAGACAGTTTGGGCTGGGGATTGGAAGTCGTTCTCCTTCTCTGGGGGTGGGAAGTGGTTTAAATGATCGCCTAACATGCGAGAAAAGGATCTACTGTAATGCTAATGAGCATCTGGGTTCTTACCTGTCTGTAAAAGTTGTTTTTTTGCTTCAACTAGTTCCTGCATTTTAAGACACAGTTTCCCATAAATTTTGCGTGGTTTATTCTCTACATTCAGGCTGAGGGGGTAATATGATGATGATGATGTTGCTTTGATTGCGCAATCACAAGAAACGATATAGAAAATGTATAAAATAGATGTCAGTTGTTAGTAATCTCTTGATTGCATAGTTAAAAATCGTGATCTGTGGGGGATGGGAGAGCTGTTTGCATGGTCGTTCATTAAGTGCGAAAACGGGTTGAATGTTAATGACGTGTTAATTCTCTCCTACCTGTCAGCACATGCAGTTTTTGCACTTATAACTAACTAACTAACTAAATAAATAAATACTGCAATATTAGGTTGGACACTATTTTACGGGACATGTTGCATTTGGAGTGTCCCTTTCACAGCACAACATTTTTGGAGCAAAGTATTAAAATGAAACACACAAAAGATTAGTGGCAGACAACTTAGTCCATCAAGTAATGCCGAAAATAAGCAGGCATGACTGTGAAAGTCGCCGCTATGACTGGAAATTTATTTGGAAAGCTAGCACATAAATGGTGACGATTGCCAATAGTCGTAACGACATCACATATTTCGAGTTCTCTCTGTCTGACTTGCCCATTTCTAAAATGTACCTTTCTTTGCCAGGACCCAGCAATTAATTAATTCATGTTTAAATTTTGATTTTACTTCTTGTATAAAAACATTAGCAGTGTGGTTAAATAATCGTTTTATGCTTTCATTTTCAGAAACATTAGTCAGCAGTAACCACAGAATGCAAGCATCACTTTCTGTCGTCTATCTTGCTTGTTTGGTGTGCACAGCCTCTACTTTATTTGCTGCAAGCAGAGGTGGCAAAAGTACAGACATTGTGTACTTAAGTAGAAGTACAGATACTTGTGTTAAAAAATACTCTGGTAAAAGTTGAAGTACTGATTCAACTTCTTTACTCAACAAAAAGCGAAAAAGTATAAAAGTAAAAAGTAGCTTTTTTGAGGACATTTCTACCAACTATTTTTGTGCAAACCTAACTGAACCTGGTCCTTACCACTAAATATAACCTCTCCTCTCTATTCCTCTCCTGTCCTTCTTTCTCATCTTTCTCCATCTCTGAGCTCTCATTCTTTTCTCTCCCTGGAAATACAGCAGCTGGACCTTTAGCTAGCAGACACACTGTGAGACAAACTGCACACAAACAGTTTGTGTGTTTGCTGTTTTGAAAATGTAAGGAGTAGAAGGTACAGATATTTGTGTTAAAATGTAGGGAGTAAAAAGAAAACGTCAGAAAAATAAATACTCAAGTAAATTACATTTACCTGAAAATTCCACTTAAGTACAGTAACGAAGTATTTGTACTTCGTTACTTCCCACCTCTGGTTGCAAGCAAATATCTATATCAGTGTTTTACAGAAAGGTTCAACATTATGATTTATAATTATAAAACCCCTGAGGAAAATTTAAATGCATTAAAAAATGAATGAGCTTCCATTAATCACTGCTCCCCCTGGTGGATACACAAGACATTTCCACCAGTTTTCCTAAATGCTGCTTAGGGGAGTTACTACTCGTGGTGGCATTGTCCACGTCACAGGCGGGGGATCTCATTACGATCAAGGACCAGCCAAGGACCGGCCGAGAATTGGCCAAGGATCCAACACGGTCCTGTCAAGGACCAGGCGGCCATTTTAAGTGGCTGTATCTGTACAGTGTGTAAGAGCTCACCACTAGATGTCATTATATTGCCGATTGAGGTCAACTGAATTCTGTTTTCTTTTCGCCACTGTATTCAAGATAGTGGGGCAACATGGTGGCTTCCACAAACCAGCGCCCACTTCTATGTAATTTTAATGGATTTCATTATTAATTTCATAAGAACACATCAGTTTTTTGGAAGACGTAATTACACACTAATCAATGTATATTTATGAGCACAACATTCTTTCTTTTTTTCTATTAAATAACCTCAAAAAATAACTTACTGTACCTTCAAGTTACTGGTACATGGTGGAAGTTAAGAGGTTAACTAACCAGGAACTAGAGATGGAGTGATTCTATTCCAATACCCAACTACAAACCAGCAAATCTGACTTCTTACCCATTTAAACTTAAACAAAGGAAATGGATTCTTTTGCCTCCAACACTTCTAGCCTTTTAGTATACCAGACTCTGCAAGATTCTTAACACCAGCTATTCTGAAAAAAAGGATGGAGTGAACCAGAGGTTTAATGTTGCAAGTCACCTTCTTACCCTTCTTACCTTCTGGCCCAACGTGCAGCTCCTTCCACTTCACAATGCTATCAACATATTTTTGGTGGGTCTTTTACCTGTTGACAGCCAATCTGTTTCCACTAAGACTTTTTTAAAGACTACCTAGATGGCCAAGAAATTTTGGTGAACTCCTGAGCCTCAATTTTCCCATCTCCCAAAGTTAAAACATAACATAAAATATCTGCTGCAGCTGGAAACAAACTTAAAATCAGAAACACTTTAACAAAATGGCTTCTGGCAGCCAGACTGCCTATTATACCCTGGGTTCTCTCAATGAAGAGCAGGCTGCTGATAAGGAGACAGTTTCACTCATTATCTTTCCAGTGATGAGATATCCTCAGAATATTTGTCTTTTCAATGGGAAACGATTTTTTAATCTCTACCATAATAAGCTTCTCTCCAGTTGACTCGCACACAAGGGCATACACACACAAATACAAACACAGATACACACAAATTGCTAAATTTCGCTGGGAGTCATCTGAGAGTATGATTAATCTGATCAGAGTAATTAAAAGCGTAATGGGTTCATTTGGCCCTGCTAAGTGCAGGTGAATGGTGCTGTGATTTTGCTTGCATTGTTCAGGGGAACAAAAGGGCTCTGCAGGCTAATCGCTGCTGGAGAGCTCAATCACACATCCAACTGTGTCATCATCAGGTAACAGGAGCTACTTAGGGAATTCAGAGATTATCATAGGTTTCAACTGGTAGGAGGATAGCAGGTTTTGAGTCTCCAAGAAGAAAATAAATAATAAATATTATTTTTTTATTCTTCTTTAGTGAGAATTAATATTTATGATTATTACATGAAGATTGTGAATGAAAGTGCAAATCTGCATCTAATACATCTAAAAAAAACTTAAGGGTTTAAAACAAAATATCTCAACAACTATAAATGGGAGATTGCTATGACAACAGTTTCCTTTATGATTCATTTAACAACTTTGGTTACGTTGATCATATAATTCAGGTAAAAAATTTAGATTTGTGACCAAATACTTGTTTTGCACAGCAAAATAGTTTTGCCAGCATCAAATACAGTTGGGTCTTTAAGTTTTTGGACATGACACATTTTTTTTTGTAATTTGTCCTCTCTACACCACCACAGTGGACTTTAAATCAAGCAATCAATGTGTGATTCAGGTGCAAGACTTTCAGCTTTAATTCATAGGTTTTAACAAAAATATTGCATTAACTGTTTAGGAATTACAGCCACTTTTATGCACAGTCCTACAACTTCATAGGCTCAAAAGTAATTGGACAATTAACAGAAAAGCAATTTCAAGGCCAGGTGAGGCCTGTTCTCTCATTATTTAATGCTAAATAATATTAAAATATCTGGAATTCCAAGTGCCAAACTTATATTTAGTTCTCAATGGAACTCTCAATATGAGATGGTGAAGTAAGTTAAGGAGGATATCATTAGGCTGAAAAAAATTAAATTAAATGAACCAATCAAAGATATCAAAAAGACTTTGGAATGGCCAAATCAACAGTCTTGTACATTCTTCAAAAGAAGGAATGCACTGGCCAGCTCAACAACAGCAAAAGTCCTGGAAGACCACAGAAGTCATTCAAAGTGGATGATTGCATAATTAACCAATCATTGGTTAAGAAAAACCCCTTTCACAACATCTAGCCAAATCAAGAACAAGACTATCATCATCAATTTCTGCAACAGAGTTTCCTTCATCAGTGTAAATACAGAGAGTTTACAACAAGGTGCAAACCACCGGTTACACTCAAGAACAGGAAGGCCATAATAAGAATAAGAATAAGAATAACTTTATTGATCCCAAAGGGAAATTCGTATGTCTGGCATAGGTCATCTGCTATTTGGTTAGAGAATTGTAAAGCCTGATGGCTGTGGGTCATGAATGATCTTCTGTAGAGAGGAATCTTCCAGTTGTGTTCTGATCTGCCAAGTGGTGGTAAAGCAGCAGCTCTGTAAGCTTCTTTGACATTGGTGTACAGCAGATCAAGGGTTTTATTTTCTCTGGTAGGACAGTCAACAAACTGTGTGAATCCAGTCAGGTGGGAGGAGAGGGAAACATGATTGAAGTCTCCTGATGTTATGAAGAGTGCCTCTGGATGTTTAGTCTGTATCCTAGCAACAGTTTTATGGAGAACTTCACATGGAGCTTCAGCTGTTGCCTTGGGTGGAATGTACACAACTATTGTTATGATATGAATGAACTCTCCTGGCACACAACATGGCCGCATACCAACTGCCAAACACTTAACATCAGGACAACACATCCTCACCTTGACAGTGACATGCGCAGGACCACACCATCTCTGATCCACAAACAAAGCCAGACCCCCACCTT
>VUQS01067541.1:0-10654 GCA_015108495.1 Heterochromis multidens | reverse complement strand
AACAACTCTGATCACCCACTTTATAACATCTTCATGGAACAAAAAACCATCAGTACTGGAAGACTCCTCTCTCTCCGTTGTAAAACGGAGAGATACAGAAAATCATTTGCACCCACAGCCATCAGGCTTTACAATTTCAATACAAATAGCAGATGAGCTGTCAGACAAATGAATTTCCCTCTGGGATCAATAAAGTTATTTTTATTTTTATTCTTAATTCTTGAGTAGAGAGCACCAGCTGTTTGAAGCCCAAAAACTGGTAGTAATAGGAAACACAATCCATTTGAACTCTGAAGAAAAGCCATTTCAGCATCAGAGTCCTTTGTTTTTAATGGCACCATCTTATCTCTTCAGAGGTTTCTGTATTGATAAGGGCTCTGATCATATTATAGTGAATTCCTTCTATATGAAAGTATGTTTTACAAAACCCCCATTTTATGATATGTTAGAATGGTTGTACATTCTGTACTCAGAACTTCGTAAGCTTTCATTTAAAAACTACTGTGTGTTCTACTTTTCTATTTTGAGCTGTAAGGGGTTTGGCTGCAAGAGAGAACATACATTATTATCAGGTGCATATGAACACTGTAGTAAGCTGGCATTTTAAATGTCAATAAAGAATTTATTACTGAGAATTGAGTAATTAGAGAAATGAAATAAAGGAAGACAAATATTAAATGAGAAATGAAAGCTTGGTAGGGGGTAATGAGGGCGAGAGGGTGTCAAGAGGAAAGGAGAGAAAGGGCCAGGAGAAAGGAAATGTTAACTACTGAATGGCTTAATAATAGCTTCCTGTTGATATTTTCATTTTCACAAGAATCAGAAAAGCAGGAAACACAGAGATTACCTCCGCTTCTCTTTCAGTTGGTGTACAGCTACCTCTTTTGCTATTCTACATCTCTGCTCATCACCAGGCTAAAGAATACATGCTTCAGTTTGCACATTCACAGCTTGAAAAAGACTAAGGAATATCAGCTCAAACTGTTAATAGAAAACAATCATCCACTAGACTCACATTACCTCCATGTTCAAGTAAAGCAGTTTTAAAGGCATTAAAAATGCTGTAAGATGAGAAGGCTAAGGAATACAATATATTAAAGGTGACAAATTAAAGGAAATAAAATAGTTTTGCCCCTACTTTAATGTCAATGCATGTAATAGTATATGGCAATCTTTCTTTATCTTTTATGTGTATTTGAGCTTAAATTTCTGTAAGACAGGACCATTTGAGCAATGTTATGACTTTGTTTGGCTGTGTATTTATCTGGAATTTTGCTCTCACACTTTTGAAAGGAGTGGCTATACTTTCTAACACATTTCAAGTTCGATCGATGTACTTCTCTGCACAAGTATTTCAACTGGAAGGGTCCTTCAAGCTATGAAACTATGCAATGCAAATGTATGCAAGTGGTGGTCCTTTTTCTTTTTAGTTTGGGACAGTTACATGTGTGTACTTTTAAATATTTGTTTTCTCACATTAGCACTTACTGCAAGTTGACTCATTTCCTCACACACACATATACACATAAATAGAAACTCAGCACACATGCATTAACACTCAGTGTCACTACCACTGAAGACAGGGAGGAACAAATACTGTCTCTGTACCACATAGAGTATCCATGGCAACCACAACACACACACACACACACACACAGATCATAATGGATCTCACTAAAACCACAAGAAGGAACAATGATATGTCACACACACACACACACACACATACATTTAAAATGCCTGTGAGTAATAGAAGTGTAGTTAAACTGACAAGCTGTCCTTCCCATCCTTTCAGAAAATAAAAAAGCTTTTGCAAACTGCAAAAATATTTGTTTAAGGGAACTTTGTACGAGCTGTTCACCCATATAGTCTCAGAACTGCTAACGTTTTAAAACTCAGTTGCAGGGAGAAATATTCAGCATTTTGTTTTTACTTTTTTTTCCAGGAAGAAAGTTTTTGAAAATATTAGGATGTGATAGCAGCCTAACAAGCCAGTATGATCTGACTATTACAAACACAAATGAATCATTTAGCCAGTGGCATGTTGTCTCTACGCACACAAGAAGTGACAAAGACGAGATGAATTTCAGAAATGTTACTCACACAGCTGTGAGCATGCTGCTTCCAAAGAAAAGTGAATTCTAGCAGTCTACTAGCTTTACTACTCAAAGTTTCTGAGTAATCCTTCATTCTCAAGAATAAGTCTGATTACCAAGAGTTCTTCTTGATCATTTTTTTTTTAAGTGGTGGTAAAATTGGTCTTTTCAGCTTTCTCTCCTCTTAAGAACAATGACCATTCTCCATTTAAATATCAATGCATAAATGCTGCATGACTCTAACAGTTGGAAATTACTGTTGGATTTGAATGTGTCCTGTCTAATGCAGTTATGGAGCTACAGTGAGGTAAATAATTATTTGATTCATTTAATTTGTCAGTTCTCTCATTTACAAATAAATGAACGGTCTCTAATTTTTATGGTAGTTTTATTTTAATGAGAGAGACAGAATATCAACCAAATATCCAGAAAAAAAACACATTACATAAAAGTTATAAATTGATTTGCATGTCATTGAGTGGAAATAAGTATTTGATGACTTACACTTGGTAGAGAAACCCTTACTAGCAAGCACAGCTGTAAGACGTTTCTTGTAGTTGGTCACCAGGTTTGCACACATCTCAGGCTGCCACTTGGCAACTCAAAGGTTCAGTTCCCTCCACCGATTTTCTATAGGACTGAGGTCTGGAGACTGGCTAGGCCACTCCATGCACTTAATGTGCTTCTTTTTTAGCCATTCCAAACTCAAGACAGGCCTGTACAAGTGCCTTCTTGAGCAGGGGAACCTTGTGGGCGCTGCAAGATTTCGATCCATTATTAAGGCGTAGTGTGTTACCAGTGGTGTTCTTGGTGACTGTGGTCCCAACTGCCTTCAGATCATTAAGAAGCTCCTCCTGTGTAGTTTTGGGGTGATCCACCACCTTTCTCATGATCATCTTCACCCCATGAGGCAAGATCTTGCATGGAGCTCCAGACAGAGGGTGATTGATGGTCATTTTATATTTCTTCCACTTTAGGATAATCAGACCAACAGTTGTCACCTTCTCACCAAACCTCTTGCTGATGGTCTTGTAGCCCATTCCAGCCTTGTGCTGTCAAGAATCTGCATGATGTGCAGACTCAGTGTTGCGTGGAGTGTGGACCCAAATGCAGACACGAGGAGTCAGGCTTGAAGTGAACCAAGGGCGAGCAATTTATTTTGGCCATAGAGAATATACAGAATACAAAGAATATAAAAGGGAACTAACAAAACCTATACTAGGAACACTAGGAACTTGAAACACTGAAGCAAGGATTCACGAGGGGAAGGTGACTGATGTCCCGACAAGAGACAAAGGGAGACTGAGACAATATATTCACACAGGAGGGTAATAGGGAAGTGGAGACAGCTGGGAACACAGCAGGGACAAATCAGGAGTAACGAGACAGGGGAAGCAGAACTGAACACAACACACAAGAGACACAGGCTACCAAAATAAAACAGGAAACAAACACAGACAGAGACTAAGACACACAAACTTGACATAGACAAAAGGTAAACAAATATGACAACACTGACTTAACACAGGAGACGCATGTACATGAATTAACTTAACACAACAGGATGGGGACAGTGAGCGAGGGATAAACTCTAAGGAAACTAAGAACTGAATACTAGATCAAATATGCTAAGAATAAACATTAAACAAACCAAGAATCAACATAGAATATTCACATAAACACTAGAAACTCCAAAAACACAGAAACATTGGGTCAACTGACCCGGGACCATGACATGTGCAGGTTGCCAATCTTGTCCCTGACGTTCTTTAACAATTATTTGGTGGTGGAGAGGTTGGAATGGAAGAAACGGATTCTGTGGACAGCCAATCTGTGGGAGCCAAAATTCTAGCTGGATTGTAGGGGATCAAATACACAAATTAAAGAAACACTTTTTAATCAGAGTATAACATCAAGTTAATTAAACTTCTGGGATATAGATCTCGTCAGCTAAGTAGCAGAGGGGGTTGTTAATCAGTTACAGCTGCTTTGGTGTTAATTAAATTAACAATAGGTGCACTAGAGGGACAACAATGAGACAACCCCCAAACAGGAATGATTTTACTGGTGAAGGCTACTGACATTTTTTTCCACCTTTCTGACTGTTTTTTCAGTAGTTTTGCATTTGGCTAGGGTTAGTGTCACTACTGGAAGCATGAGGTGAATCCTGGAGGTTGCACAGATAGTCCAGCTCCTCCAGGATGGCACAACAATACGTGCCATCGTCAGGTTTGCTGTGTCTCTCAGCACAGTTTCAAGAGCATGGAGGAGATTCCAGGAGACAGGCAGTTACTCTAAGAGAGCTGGACAGGGCCATAAAAGGTCCTTAACCAATAAGTAGGACAGGTATCTGATCCTTTGTGCAAGGAGAAACAGGATGAGTACTACCAGAGCCCTACAAAATGACCTCCAGCAGGCCACTGCTGTGAATAACTCTCACCATTCAAAAACAGACTTCACGAGGGTGGCCTTATGTTCTCTAGTGGGCCCTGTGCTCACTGCCTGGCATCTTGGCATTTGCCATAGAATAACAGAATTGCCAGGTCCACCACTGGCACCCTGTGCGTTTTACAGATGAAAGCAGGTTCACCCTGAGCACATGTGACAGACCTGAAAGGGTCTGGAGGAACCATTGAGAATGTTATGCTGTCTGTTACATCGTTCAGCATAACCGGTTTGGTGGTGGGTAAGTCATGGTCTAGGGAGGCATATTCATGGTGGGACGCACAGACCTCTACAGGCTCGACAATAGCACCCTGACTGCCATTAGATATTGGGATGAAATCCTCTGACCCATTGTCAGACCCTACACTGGTACAGTGGGTCCCGGGTTCCTCCTGATGCATGAAAATGTTCAGCCTCATGTGGCGAGAGTATGCAGGCAGTTCCTGGAGGATGAATAAATTGATACCATTGACTGGCCCCCATGCTCGCCTAAGGTAAATCCAATCTGCAATCAGTGGGACATTATGTTTCGGCCCATCCAACGCCGCCAGGTCACACTTTAGACTGTCCAGGAGCTCTGTGATGCCCTGGTCCAGATCTGGGAGGAGATCCCCCAGGACACCATTTGTTGTTTCATTAGGGGCATACCCCGGCATTGTCAGGCATGCATACAAGCATGTAGGAGCCATACAATCTACTGAGTACCGTTCTGAATTGCTGCATTGAAATTTCAGCAAAATGGACCAGCCTGCCGCATAATTTTTTACTTTGATTTTCAGAGTGTCTTTGAATTCAGCCCTCTGTAGGTTGATCATTTTCATTTTCATCAAACAATGTGGCATTCTTTTGTTCCTAACACATTACCCAGTCCATATCAGTATAGATATCCAGCATGGTTTTGTCCCCATTGAAATCTGATATGTTTTCAAAGTGTTCCTTTAATTTTTTTTTTTGAGCAGTGTACTTATTTCACTCAATGACATGCACATCAATTTATAACTTTTATATAATGTGTTTTTTCTGGATTTTTGGTTGATATTTTATCTCTCTCCATTAAAATAAAACTACCATAAAAATTTGAGACTGGTCATTTCTTTGTGAGCAAACTTTACAGATTCAGCAGGGAATCAAATAATTATTTCCCCCACTGTATTTTAATACAACCTGTATTTGTATAGTCCCCTGTATATGTGTGATGTAGAGACTCACTTGTTACTCAGTTACAACTTAATATTGTAATCCTAACCAAGAAGACCTCTTCTTAACCTAGCTTAACCTAACAACTCTTTCCCATATCATCATGGTATGGCTCATCAACGTTATCCCTCTATAGTTGCTACAGCTTTGCACATCACCCTTGTTCTTGAAAATAAGTGCCAGTACACTTACTCTCCATTTCTCAGGCATCCTCTCACTCTCCAGGATTGTGTTATGCAAAACAAAAAGTCCACTGTCCACTGCACTGTCACCTAGACATACTACACAATAAGTTTTATTTAGTAGATCTTCCAGACACCAGTGTTAGCACTGATCACACTGCTGTGACAAGGCACTCCCTTTGGGAGCCCAGCTTAACTGTTTGACCATAATCCTTGTTATTTTGTTAGTTGGAACCTGCTATGAGCTGCTAATAGAAATGGTTATGAGAAGGGAGGTGGTTATCCAGCACTATGACACATAGTATCATGAGCCTGGATCTGGTTGAAAAACAGATACTATATCCTTCACACCTACATTAGGAAAGCCGTATACTTGTTGTGGTTTAGGCCCCACATTAAAGTGGCATCAGTTAATGAAAATGGTGATGTATGTAGTAGTTGTACAGTTCTGGACAGGTAGGAAGATGATTGACTGATTTAAGCTAATTGGAAATAAACATCTCTTACCAGGTGTTATCTGAGTGTGTGTGGGGCTGGAGAAAGTGGCAGAGCTGAGAGCTGCAGGTTGGCGGCTGTTGGCTGAAGATTGATGATGATGGTGATGAGGAGGTGTCACCCTCATGGAGCTCCTTCTCAACTGTTCCAGCTCTGTTAGCCTCTCAGAGAAAGCCAGAGAGCCTGGTTTGACCTCATCCATCTTCTGACGATGACCTAAGATAGAAAGTTGAGAAGAAATCTTTAGGACTGCTGGTGGTCAAAATTTCAGGTATGACTCTTTAGCTCAAAATTCCTGCAATTGTAGTTGATTTGTCAGCAGAGCACTTCATGCTTGTAATTCGATTATTGTAATTCGATCTATTAATTATAGGGATTACAGTTACAGTTATGACAGTGTTCTTACACTTATATAGTTATTGAATTTAGGAATCTGGTAATGTGTGCATGTCTGATTGTGTGTGTGCAGTGGTCAGTCATGTTGTTTGTGTGGCTTGCTGCACTTCAAAGCTCTAACACTGAGCTCGAATTACAGGCACTTCCTACCAACAGGGGAAGTGTGCATGTATGTATTTATACTATGTGTGTATGCGTGTGTGTGGGTAAGTTATAGATGAGTGATGGTTATTCACAGCTGAGTGGATTTGACAGGAGTCTTCCTGTCTTTTTGTCACCTCTCATCTTGCCTGACTTCTCTGACCACTGTCACTTTAGTTGTACTCAACTGTGAGACATTTCTGTCACAACTGTGTGACAATTCTGATCAGTGATACTTCTGAAGAGCATCTGAAATCCTGCAGGAGTAGAATATACAGTTTTGGTCAGAAGTTCACATACACTCATCATGAATGTCATGGTAATTCTGGGCTTTTAATGATTTATTTGAACTGTTTTTTTTTTCCCCCAGGTTGAAATGATTTTACAGCATACATCTTTAGTGACTTTAAAAAACAATAAGTTCAAATTTATTTAGGATTTTCTCTAATCCACACAGGGTCAAAAGTACAAACTCAAATATATACACGCACTCACTTAAATCTTTTAATAAGTGATGCTGAAGGTTCTATAATATCTTAACTTGACACGGACAAGTCTATAAACTTCATGTTAGTGATCATAACTTGTGCAGCATAAAAAGTGAAGATTCCAAGATCAACATTTCAAACAACTGTATGTAAATCACCACTTTGCCAAAGTCTGGAAGAAGACCCAAACTGTCACCCTCAGATGAGAGAAAACTGGCTAGGCTGTTCAGGAACAACCCAGGAACCACCGAGGCTCAAGCCTGGCATGAACTGGAAACTGCTGGAATACCAGTGTCACTGTCCACAGTGAAGCGAGTTTTATATTGCCATGGACTGAGAGGGTGCTGACCAAGAAAGAAGCCCCTGCTCCAAAATTGACACCTTCAAGCTTGGCTGAAATTTGCAGCTGCCCACATGGACAGGCCAATTACCTTCTGAGGAAAAGTTTTATGACGAGCCAAAGATTGAGCTATTTGGCCTTAATGACAAGAAGTATGTTTGAAGGAGTAAAGGTGAGTGTAACAAGGACCCAGCCACACACAGCCTTTGCAGGGCAGAAGAATGGTTTAGTCACACTAACAATTTTATGTACACGTGTTGAGAGGCTTTTCAGCCTCGCTCTCTCCAGTTCAGTTCAGCTCCTCTTCCAGGTCCCAGCGTCCTACTAAATAGGGAAACCCTGATGGACCTGGTGAGGGCCAGCTGTGACGGCCAGCCTTCCTGAGATGAGGTCCATGCCAATGCGCTCAAAGGTTACCTCCATTAATGGTAACCAGCTGACATTCTGGGCAGGACGCGCACCATCAGCGCACATCCCTCTGGATGCCTGGCTAATAGAATCAGGCCATTATTCGCTCCAAAGTTTTATCATATCCCATGTGCCCTGCCATGGGGTTATAATGAGCCACCTGGAAAACCATTTCCCGGCGGCTTTTCAGCACCAACAACTGGGTGTGTTCCTCCTCCGTGCGAGTGTCACGACTCACTCGATACAATCTGTCCCTAATTAACACAAAATGCGGGTAGGTCAGCGCTACATCAGGGCGCACCATTTGACGATCAGTTTTCATCACTTGGTCAAAGGCTGAGCGAATTACTCCTCGCCAGAATCAGCGTCGGACGACCTCACGTCACCACTGAGCGCAGCACAAACACTACAGGTCATGAACGCATCCCCACACACTGCCCCAACAGGTTATTAAACCCCGGCCAATCTGTTCCCAGAATTAGGGGATGTGTAAGGCGGGCCTTGGTGGACTCGGGCTACACGCAGACCCTAGTCCACCAAGGCCTGGCGTGTACCCCCTTGATACCTTACCGGTACCTGGTACGTCTCTCCCGGACCGGAGGAGGGTGTCGGAGGGCCGATAATGCAAAATCGTCACCTCACTTCCATCGTTGGGCAACTCCAGAGGAGCTGCCAGCTGTGACGGCCAGCCTTCCCTGGTACTGCCCCCCGAACCCACTGCTCTACCCCTCCCCTGCAGCTGAGCCACAAACCACACCCCACCACAGTGAGGCATTCAGACCTGAGAACACTGTACCAACTGGCAAGCATGGTGATTATGCTCGGGGGCTGTTTTGCTCCGAGTGGTACTGGTGCATTTCAAAGTGGATGAAAATAATGAAGGTGGGCAACCTCCAAATTCTCCAACTTCACCTCAAATCAACAGCTAGACGGTTAAAACTTGGACACATTTGGGTGTTCCAACAGGACAATGATCTCAAACACACATCAAAACTGGTTTTGGAATGGATAAAGCAGGCTAACATTAGGCTTCTGGAATGACCCCCCAAAGCCATGATCTTAACTCTATTTAAATTTGTGGACAACACTTAAAAGCCAGGTCTGTGCCAGGAAACCAACCAAATTAAATGAACTCTACCAACTTGTGCACATTAGAGAAACTTGTGCACCTAATTCTTGATTTTTAGTGAATAAAGATGTATGCTGTTCAATCATTCCACTCTGGAAAAAGAACAGTTCAAAGAACTCAAAAAAACCCCAAAATTACCATGACATTAATGCCCATCATGAGTGTATATACTCTTCTGACCACAAGTGTATATATTTTTGCAGATTGCAGGTGAAGAAATGTATCTTTGTCGGTTCAGAATTTGATGGGATCTATAACTGAACTGTGTGGAACACCATGTTAGTGTCTGCTGAGGAGGAAAATGTGAACATTTGTGTGTCAGTATCACTCACGTCGTGGCTCTCTGGGACCATCCACTGTGATTTTGATGGCTCGTTGGTATGTGGCCACCTGTGGAGGGTTGGTGAACACTGTGATGGTCAGAGTGAAACTTTTTCCTATGAAAAAAAGGAGAAAAAAGAAAAAGAGATGGAGGGATATGGATAAGAAGAGATAAAGAAGAGAGATAGGGAAGTAAAATGGAAAAAGTTCTTTAGTTAGTCTGTGTGGTTTATGTCACAGAGCAAATCCTATGGACTGTATTAAGTTTTCAATCAAATGTGGGAAAATGGTGTGAGAAAATGTGTGATTAAACACATTTTCCCACACCAGCTATTTCTAAAAGCTTTGTGAGGCAGAACTACCCTCATGGTTACAATGAAGATGTATGGAAATGTGATACAGCTGTATTATTCATTACACTGCACTTCATTGTACTGTCAAATACAGTACAAATACTTTTACCCTTGCAATATAACGATAGTATTACAACCCAAATTCCGGAAAAGTTGGGAAGTTCTTTAAATTTGAACAAAATGAAAACCAAAGGACTTCCAAATCACATGAGCCAATATTTTATTCACAACAGAACATAAATAACATGACAAATGTTGAAACTGGGAAATTGTACACCTTGATCCACTAAATGAGCTCATTTCAAAGTTGATGCCTGCTACAGGTCCCAAAAAAGTATGCACGGGGGCAACAAATGGCTGAAAAAGCAAGAAAGTCCAAAAAGATTCAGCTGGGAGAACATCTAGCAACTAATTAAGTTCATTGATATCAGGTCTGTAACATGATTAGCTATAAAAGGGATGTCATAGAGAGGCAGAGTCTCTCAGAAGTAAAGATGGGCAGAGGCTCTCCAATCTGTGAAAGAGTGCGTAAAAAGATTGTGGAATATTACAAAAACAATGTTCCTCAACGTCAAATTGCAAAGGCTTTGCAACTCTCATCATCTACAGCGCATAACATCATCAAAAGATTCAGAGAAACTGGAGATATCTCTGTGCGTAAGG
>VUQS01067538.1:0-28384 GCA_015108495.1 Heterochromis multidens | reverse complement strand
AGCTCAGTGATGCCCTGGTCCAGATCTGGGAGGAGATCCCCCAGGACACATCCATTGTCTCATTAGGAGCATGCCCTGCATTGTCAGGTATGCATACAAGCACATGGGGTTCATACAAACTACTAAGTACCATTTTGAGTTGCTGCAATTAACTTTCAGCTAAATGGACTAGCCTGCTGCATCATTTGTTCACTTTGATTTTCAGGGTGTCTTTGAATTCAGCCCTCTGTAGGTTGATCATTTTCATTTCCATCAAACAATGTGGCATCCTTTTGCTTCTAACACATTGACAAGTCCAGTATCAGTATAGATATCCAGCATTATTTTTTTTCTTATTGAATCGAATGTGTTTTCAAAGTGTTCCTTTAATTTTTCTGAGCAATGTAAAATTGCACATTGTTTGATGCATGTATGACATTTGCAATATAATGTACAACCCAAATTCCAAAAAACTGGGGCACTATGTAAAATATGAATAAAAACAGAATGCAACGATTTCCAAAACTAATGAAACCATTTTTTATTCATAGTATGACATAGAAAACATATAAAATGTTTAAATTGAGAAAATTTACCATTTTAAGAACAAAGTAAGGTAATTTTGAATTTGATGGCAGCAACATGTCTCAAAAAATTGGGACAGGGTCATGTGTATCAATGTGTAGCATCCCTTCTTCTTTCAACAACAGTCCACAATGACAAGAGGTATGTTTGGAAGACTAAAGGTGAGGCTTTCACACCTTAAACCAATGTACCACCTATCAAGCATGGTGGTACATTGCAGTGTAAGTGAGTGCAGAGAGTAGGAGATCATGCTCTGAGGCTGCTGCCAGTGGTACTGGTACATTGCATCAAGCGGATGGAATAATGAAGAATGAGGACTACCTCCAAATTCTTCAACTTCACCTCAGATCTACAGCTAGACAGTTGAAACTTGGAGGACAATGATCCCAAAGAAACATCAAAACTAGTTTTGGAATGGATAATGCAGGCTAACATTAAGCTTCTAGAATGGCCTTCCCAAAGCCCCAACCTAAACCCTATTGAAAATTTGTGGAGTACACTTAAAAACTGGGTCCGTGCCAGAAAACCAACCAATTTAAATGAACTATACCAACTCTTCCAAGAAGAGTGGTCAAATATCCATCCAGAATTATGCCAGAAGCTTGTTGATGGCTACCAAAAGCATCTGTTCAAGGGGCAACTTGCTAAGGGACATTTAACCAAATATTAATGGAGGTGTATGTATATATTTGAGCCTGTATGTATACTTTTGACCCTGTGTGGATGACAGAAAATTCAAACTTGACATGGTTAACTTTAAATGTCTATAGGGAGATTAAAAATAGTAAAAATTAAGGTGATGTATTAGCAAAACAGCTGGTTAGAACATCCAGTCAACTAAGTGATTAATCATATATGCTAATTTGAAAATGCTGGTGGAGCCTGTCACATGATGAACTTGCCTGTTTTATCAACCCTGACATGGCCCCCTGGCCCCCCAGCAATTAAAGCTTAAAAAATAGCTAAACTAACCCAACTATGTTCTCCTGCCACAAGAAAAAAAAAAACAGGGAATTATTTTAGCTGAAGATTGTCCTAGGTTGTGATTGACTATAACTCAGGTATCTCTTAGTACGTGCTGAAAGCATACCGCTTGCATTGCTCCAATCATGTTTAATTATTGTGGGATATACAGTGCATCAAGAAGGAATACTAGAAAATAGCACAAGAGCTAAATTAACATGTTTCCGAGCTAGCCAGGAGTTAAACCTAGAAACGTCTGATCAGTCAGACATGTTATCCATTGCACCATTAGTCCTATTCTGTATGTTTCATGTAACAATAAAAATACTTTTAATATAGCCTCCAACTAACCAAGCTAACGCATACTTTCATGTTCTCCCTGAAAAACTGAAAACCCAGTCAGTTATTGTACTTGGTGATGTCCCCACAGACTAGGATAACGCCATGTGGCTTAGCGAGCGAATGTGGCTATGGCTTTGACTGTATGCACACAGGTCAGAGCTCTAGGGAAAATGAACTACAGGGACAACCATGACCTGTGGAAACTTTTAAGGGCCAATTTATAACCAAGAGAGAAGTACAGGTTGTGTGTTTCTCTTTGTTCGTGTTGCTTTACGTGCTTCACTGTCGTTAAACTAAGCTGGCTTTCTGTTAGCCGTTTACATCATGCACATTATAAATCATGGGATTTTTTTTTCCCGGTTGGAAAAATGAGGCCAATGCAGAAGTGCCTTAAACCTGCATTCTATCTCAAGGCCCCCAGATGGCCATAGCTGTGGTTGCAAAAAGACTTTTAGCCCATAGAAGCTACCTCTATAGAAAACAAGTGTCTTTCTTGACCTCTGTAATCAGCACAAACCAGCGGTTGACCCATCTTTTTAATTTCTGTGGTTTACATCTGTTTGCTTCTCTCCTACTCTCTGCACTCCCTTACACTGCATTTTGAAACACCCCTCATGTTTATATTTTCCCAGTGAGTTATTGAAACATGCAAATATGCATGGAAATACAGTATATATGGAAAAAACAGAGTTTGTACAATTCTAATAAGATTGAAATATTTTGGTATGACCACCTTTATTCTTCAACACAGTCTAAACTCTCTTAGACAAGCTTTCTTCTAATTTCTTTAAGTAGTCTTCAGGAATAGTTCTGAAGGCTTCTTGAAGGACATTCAAAGCTTTTCTTTGGATGTTGGCTGCCTTTTGTTCTGTTCTCTGTCAAGATGATTCCACACATAATGTTGAGGTCCAGGCTCTGTGGAGGCCAGACCACTATCCAGACTGATAGTGTTCCATTGTGTGCTTTTCTGTCCAGTTATGCTTTACTGTATTGGCAGTGAATTTGGGATCATTATCATGCTGAAAAATTAAGCTGTTGCCAATCAGACACTTCTATATGGCAATGCATGATGATCAAAATCTGACTGTGCTTTTCTGCATTCATAATTCCATCAATTTTGACAAGATCCCCAACACCACTGTTTGAAATACAGCCACAGACCATGACAGAGCCGCCACCGTGTTTTACAGATGGCTGTAAACACTCACTGTTCTACTCTCCCCTGACCTCCTCCATACATAATGAAGATGATTTGAACCAAAAAATTTAACTTTGGATTCATCACTCCATAAGACCTGTTGCCATTGATTTTCTGTCCAGTTATTGTGTAATTTGGCATACCTCTGTCCTTTCTCTCCACTTCCCTTCCTTAAGAATGGCTTCTTAACAACCCTAGCAGAGTACAGAGCACTAACCACTTGTTATTCCTGTGATCAGATGCTTTTTGACAAGTTGTAGCAAAGGACACATATATTTTGGCTCTTTCATGCATGATGCTTACAAAGCTGCCTTGAGCTAGCAACAAGTCGAACCCCAGATAATTTGAGCCATAGTCATACATGTTTTCCATTTCACCACATTAGCCTTTGACAGCTTTTTGATCTTACATAGTTTCACTATATTGGTGTATTCATAAAAAAGTCAAAAACAGTTGACTGAGTTGAAAAATTAGGGGTACTGTTGACTTTCCAGGGTTTACCCTTTGCTTTCATTGAATGACAGCTGGGATAGGCTCCAGCTCCCCTTGACCCTGAATCACAAAAGTGGTTAAGAATTTTATTGGGGACCTCATTCAGGAAAATATGCTTGACAACTATGCAGAATGATCAGAGGCTGGAGCTCATAAAAAGGTGCAATATGTAGAATGCCTTACTGGAGAAAACTGTGCAATTTTTTTTCTAGCCTTACTTTATCACAGCTTTATCACAAAGTGAAAATGTTTATTTGTTAACAGGGAAATAAGGATTTCTCTCACTTGTCCCTTTGATGCTTATGAGTTCAGACTAATCTGAAGTCATCAGATTTCCTGTCATGTGCAGCCTCAGCTGGTCCCCTAAACAATCTTTGCTTATCTTACTGTAACCCCACCCAAGTGTTTACTGTTACCTCTCTCTTCCAGACCCTCCAGCTACAGAAACCCCCTCTCAACTCCCAGACAAGACCCCTGAGAAAAATGGCAAAGAGAAGAGGAAGAGGAAGAAAGAGAAAGAGCGGGATCGTTCCAAGGCAGAGAACAAGGAGGAGCAGGGAACAACACAGGGTAAACCAGCTCAGGAGAAACCTCGAAAGATCCCATTTCCTACCCAGCCAGGTACAGGTAATGCCTCTGTCCAGTGTTACATAGACATGACAGAATCTGCAATCACAAAAACTCATTTCAAGCAGTAGATGAAGTTATCTTAAACTTAAGTAATGTCTGGCCTCCATCAGCTTCCTTTTCTTGTAACTTAAGGAGTAGTAAGTGTTTGAAATGTGATGACAGTGTTTACAGAGGGGAGTGACAGCTAAGGGATAATGACAGGCCATCCTGTTTGGCTACAGGGCATATGTTTCCTCTCTCTCCTTTATAATCCAAGGAAAGGAACAGACGTTCACATCCATGGAAGCTCACTCATGTGCATGTATGCACCATGTCGACACATGTACATAGTAGTTAGATGCCTATGTTTTTTTGCCTAAACCACCATTTTTATGCCTAAATGCATGTGGTGCCATCTGTTTCCTCATTTAAAGTACTTATTATTAAAGTACTGGTGTACTCACAGTGCCCTTTGAAATCTGATCAGTTTTACATCATTAACGTCTTGTGTTATTTATTAAGGCTTGTCTTCAAGGAAACTATTTGAATGTGACAGCGATGCAGCTGCAGACATCATGTTGTTAGTGGATGGCTCCTGGAGCATTGGACGCACTAACTTCAGACGGGTCCGAGACTTCTTGGAGGGCCTGGTGACACCGTTTCACATTGGGCCAAATCACATTCAGATCGGTGAGAATCAGACTGTGGAGTATGGTGCTGAAACCATCTCTCATCCCTTCTGTGAGTTGCATTCACATAGAAGTGACTCCACACAGTAGATGTCCTAACACCATCATTCAGACTGTTTAAGGAGTAGTGACAGCACCCTGCTTCATTTTTTTTTGCTTTGCTTGTTCCATTTCTGGGTTTCTGGTTGTTATTGCAGGTTATCGTGAACACAATTCATACAACCCTACTATGCATTTCAGTAACACATTAATAATTAACAAGTTATTAGGTAATTGAACTTGATCTAAATAGTTACTTAACAATAGAATGCCAATTAATAATGTTTACTATTCACTGATAATTTTCTAATTCATGTTTATGTTCTATAAAAAATAAATTGTGAATTATGTACAGTCATATGTAATCTGTTACACTTGATGAGAGATAAGAATTGCAGTCTGTTGACATTGGCACACATATATACTTTATTATGAATTGTTCAGTTATTACAGTATTGTTATTATTTGATTAGGGTTTCATTACTGATCCCTGATCCTGAACCTGTTCACATTCCCAGGGCAACAAATACTATTGTTTAGTCTCATCCACTGGCGTTGTCCTTTAGCATGGGCCTGTGATGCATACAGTATGTCACAGAAATAGTGAGACAGGTTTCTCTTTTAATCCAAACCAGTGTTTTCCTAAATGAAGTAGATTTGGTACATATATTTAATCAAACAGCTAGCAAAAGTAACAAGTGAAAACATGGTTCATAGACTAGGTTCATAGTCTCTTGACACCACTGCAACCCACCTGCCTTCTTATACTTTCTTTTAGTATTATAAACATAAGTTACAATCTTAGGCATGAATAATGAATAGCCATGTTACAGTGACTGTTATTGAGCCGTCCATATGATGTTTATAGCTGCACTGCACAGTATTTATTAACCATTTATAAAGTTTTATAAGTATGGGTTGAAACTTTAACCATCCAGATGTTGTTTATATTGTTTACAAATCAGCTATTAACCATTTAGTAAAGATTATTAGTATTATTTCATTGAGTATTAACAGTAATAAATTATTAACTAAACATGAATTGACTACCAATTTACTGTTAACTGTTAATAATTAATAATGGTCATTATAAAGTTTGCATCCTGCATTTCTCAAAGTTGGGAATACGCATCCATTTGCCATATTTTATATCTGACCATCAGTTGGGAAGAGGCTGACCAGGACAAAGAGGTTATGTGGAATATAATGTCCTCATGTGGCAGCCAAAGCCCTCTGCTTATCCATGTTTTTTGTTAGCATATGGGCTGCTGTGTGTCATATTATTACGTTATTTTCATTCCTTGTGAAAATTTATGAAGCCTAATTTTTGGTCCAGAAACTGATTTGTCAGAATGATTTGAAGCACTTTTTTATGACCCAACTAATGTGATATTTATTTATTTAGATAATATAAGTTCTAGCATGTTTCACACAAATGAAATATCCATCCATCCATCATCCATTCATCTTCTTAACCTGTTATCAAATTCAAGGTCACAGACTTCAGTCCTGCTGTCATTGGGTGAGAGGCTGGGAACACCCTGGACAGGCTGCCAGTCTATCACAGGGCTAACATAGAGACTCATTTCGAATCACCAGTTAACCTAACATGGATGTCTTTGGACTGTGGAATGCAGCCGGACTAAACCACGCATGTTTGATAGTTTTTAATAAGCTTACCCTGTGGTTCATCCTGCAACTTACTATTTGCAGTTATTCAAATTACCTACCTAATTGATGGTGTTATAAGAGATTGCTTAAACTTGCCAATCGTGGCAATATTATGTTTGTTTTCCATTATCATTATTATGATTCAATAAATATAAAACTTTACTTGCCTTGCTAAAGTTTCACATCAGCATCCCCTGACATTTGCAACACTGTTTCTCATATTGAGCCTCCTTCATATAGGGTGCAATATAACACTATAGATCTTTAAATAAAGTACATTATTTCCCTAAAAAATGTCCATTTGCTACTTTCAGCTGTAATGCTGTAATACCACAAATTTTTCACCTGTCTGTCAAAGGTTTTGTAGTTACTATGGTATTAAATTATCTTTTGTTTTATGTAGACAACAAAAGATAAGGACAAAAAAAATAAAAAACATATTAAAACAGCTCACTCAGAGCAGAATTGATTATCTTTTCTATCAGCCTACCCTAGATCATAAAATCATGTATAATTTAGCATATTTGTCCCAGGTCTGACCCAGTACAGTGGAGACCCACGCACAGAATGGCACCTCAACAACTTCACCACTAAAGAGCAGCTGTTGGAGGCAGTGAGGAACTTCAGATATAAGGGAGGAAACACATTTACAGGTACACACACATTACCTGATACTGTTTGATACTGCACATGTACCATGTGTTTGTCAGTGTCTAACCATGTTTCCAGGTCAGGCACTGCTCCACGTCATGGAGGAGAACATGAAGTCCAAGGCAGGCGCAAGATCAGACACTCCATTTTTCCTGGTGTTGTTGACTGATGGGAAATCTCAGGATGATGCCATTGCTGCAGCAAACCGGCTGAAAAATGCAGGCGTGGAAATCATCGCTGTAGGTGAGATGGGCAAGTAGAGGAGGTCAAGCAATCACCTTTCAGCAAGTTGTAGCTCTTATGTTTTTCCATTTCACCATTAGACTAAAAAAAATGTATTTTTTACTCAGCCATTAGAAGTTTATTAGAGTCGGAGGGGGTTGTATGACTTATTTTGTCAGCAGCATTTTGTCCTCATTATGTTATGTCCTTAACCGGTTGAACTGTTTAACAACTTTGTGTTATTCAGGTGTAAAGAATGCCGATGAAGCTGAGTTGAGACAAGTGGCGTCGGAGCCAGTAGATCTGAATGTCTACAATGTTAATGACTTCCCTCTGCTCAGCAAGCTGGTGGCACGGCTGGTCCACATATTGTGTGGGAGGATAGAAGAACGTGGCATCACAAAGCGTATGCCACCCATCTTTGTAGCTATCTGTTGGTCTGTGTTTTCCTGTTAAACAGAATTGTTTTTAATGGCATCAGATTTTCAGATTATCTGTGTTTCTGTGTCTCCAGGAATGGAGCCTGGTCCCACAGCAGATCCAGCCCTCTCCTACCCCAGCCCTACTGATCTCCGGTTTTCTGAACTTGGTTCCAGAGAGGTGAAGCTTCACTGGACCAATCCTGTGAAGCCAGTCCAACAGTACAGAGTGGTGTACCACAGTGCTGAGAGTCAGAGTCCACAGGAGGTTCGAATCTTGCCTCTTTTTACATACTGCAAATAACAATGGAGGTAGCCACCATGACGTCACCCTTCTTGTTAAAAAGCCCAACTTTACAACAGGAATAGCAATGTTTACTGCCTGAGACATAAAGCAATTCAGCCCATGTAGCTTACAGTGCATCCGGAAAGTATTCACAGCGCTTCACTTGTTCCACATTTTGTCATGTTACCACCTTATTCCAAAAAGGATTACATTCATTTTTCACCTCAAAATTCTACAGACAATACACCATGATGACAAAGTAAAAAAAGTTTGATTGAAATTTTTTCAAATTTATTAAAAATTAAAAAACAAAAATTAAACATGTACATAAGTATTCACAGCCTTTGCTCAATGCTTTGTTGAAGCACCTTTGGCAGCAATTACAGCCTTTTTGAGTATGATGCTACAAGCTTGGCGCACCTATTTTTGGGCAGTTTCTGCTGCTTGGTTCACATGCATTATTGCCATATGGGTTTAAGGCATGAGCACAGTTATATAAACAAAATGCAACCTTCCTACTGAAGATTTTACATCATACTCCAGTTCTCTGAGAAATGCACTTCATTGCTATAGCAAAAATGATGCTCCCAGATGATCCTTAAGCTATCAACAAAATGACAAAAAAAAGTGCAAAATGTGTAGGACATGTCATCATGTTGTACATCTTTCCAGCAACAATAAGATCCTTATTTGGAGGAACACCAAGTCAGTGCTACTATATGTTTTTTTTAGTTTGGTTTTAGGACCCATACTGATATGTATGTTAAGTATTATATGTTTTCAGAATAATAAAATTATAAAATACATGTGCTGAAGTTTTGTGTATGTCTTTGCCTGAGTCTAAACAGTGCTTTGTTTCCAGGTGGTGTTGCCCGGCTCAGAATCTATTGTGCTGCTGGAAGGCCTCTCCTCTCAAACTCTGTACCATGTCTCTATCTTTCCTGTGTATGATGACAATGTAGGCTTAGCACTCAGAGGAACTGTCACAACATGTAAGACTAACATCACTGTTAAAGTTTGTAAAGATTAATATCAGTAGCTATAGAACGTTAACACAAATGTAGAATAATTGCAGCTTTATCCTATATGAAAGGTGGTAACAAATGTCACGATATAAGTAACTGTGAAATTACTGTGGTCAGTAGAACTCCCTTTATTTATATTATGCTGCTATCTGTTGAATATTTGGAAAGATAACAGTAATTCTATCAGTCAAATTCTTCTTCAGCTTTATTGTGGGGTTTTTTTTATCTCTTTTTTGGTAAATATGCTCAAAATATAAGTGTTGGGAGGTGAAAAGAGTCTGCAACTATAACTGTACCTAAGAGTACAAAAAGAACAGTTACACATTTATTTATAATATTATGTATATTTATTATTATGAGCACCTATAGCCTGCATATGCTACGTGTTTGTTATATTTGTATATTTATATATTTATTTGCCGGTTCAGTTGAGTATTCATGGTGGGCCAAAATTACCCTCAGGCCATCAGGAAATGTGCCCCAACGAGCAGTCCCCCACTACAAATTTGTGAAGTATAAGTGGCAAATGTTTGCTGTTTCCAGTCTCACAAATGATAAGGCTTTGGTAGCATGTTGTTTTTTCTTCTTACAATACTAGCCTGTACCACTTGTCCACTTTGCTCATGTATGAAAAGACAGACGTGTGTTAATTTATCATGTTATTCTTTTTATGTTCATTATATCACTGTATATAGAAATAATAATAATAATAATAACATACATTTATTCTTCATATTCATTGTATAAGACAAAGGAATCAATTACAGGCACTGTTGGCGTCACTGTTTGATGAACACTTATTTACAGATGTGAATGACAACTTATTGCAGTGACCCCAAAGTGCCACTGCACTAAATTGTTCAGCAAAATTTGTTCACGTAATGTGAACAACATATATGTAATGTAGACGTAATGTTCAGCTACTAATAATATATAAATATATATATAAAATAATATATATAATTTGTAAGGATTTGAGTGTTATAAAAATAATTCCCAAAAGTTATATAGATGTTGATAATCTTGGTACTCTAGGCAGTTTATATAGTATGTTTTGTCCAGATTGATTAATGCATCTAGGAGGAGTTAGGGAACAGACATACATACATATGCTACGATCATTATAGTAAGATTATAGTAGTGTTTCCTTTTTGCACATAGTTACACATATGATTCACTTTCAAGAAGTCATTATTTAAAGAATATTATGTGCTTCTTTTTTTCTATTGTTTCTGACATTATCAAAGCTACACCCATGGAGGACACAGTTTTTAAGTAAGAATGTTGTGACATATTTTTCATGTAAATGGGCAAAGTTTGGTTGCTGTCACAGTTAGTTTACATGCCATGTGCACTCTGAAGTACTCAAGAGTGTTTAACTGTATACTACAAAGCCATTCTGATATTACTTTTCTCTCTGTATCCTTTCTTCTCTCCTCCTATCTGTTTTCCTCTTACTTAGTGCCCCTGGCCATGCCTGCCAACTTGAAGGTGACTCCTTCATCTTACAGCATGTTGCGAGTGAGTTGGGGTGCTGCACCCAGTGCAACACAGTACTTGATTCTGTACTCAGCACTTAGCCACGGAGAGCCTGATGATGCCAAAGAGGTGAGGACAGAACCCGTCAGTCTCTACTTTGTGAATCTGTGATAGATGTGGTTTGGAGAGCGGGGCATATAAGATGATTTTTATGTATAAAGCACTCATGTGATTGAGCTAATTATAGTTTCTTATTTGCATGTTATCATCATTTAAGAAAATGTTTCAAATCTTACATATAGCAGCAAATGGTAAATGGACTGGTACTTATACAGTGCTTTTCTACTCAAACTGAGAACCCAAAGTGCTTTCACACACACACAAACACATTTATTTATTAATTTTTAATTGTTTATACCACTTAAGAAGGAAGGAGAGAGACAAAAATGCCTTGATGATATATCTTACTATAGGTTAATGATACAGGAAAAAAGTAATGCCTTGTACCTGCAGATTATTGTTCCTAACCACTCATCTTCAATTACTCATTGTCATTTTTGAATAGAGACTGTTAGCTGGATTATTACCACAACATTAGTGTTCGGCCTTGCACTAATGTTGGTAGATAAAATCCCAATACAAAGTATTGTACTCAATAATGAGATGGATGAATAATGTTGTTTCTGTCTCTGCAGGAGAAATTCAGTGCAGAGCAAACAGTGGTGGAGCTGGCAGGATTACTGCCGGCCACAGACTACTCCGTCACTCTTTATGCCCTTTATGATGAGGAACCCAGCGACCCTGTCACTGCTGTTGCCACCACATGTGAGACATTGTCTAAATAATCTAAGACCTGATTTTTCATTTTAACTTACACTTTACATTTTAGTTATACAATTTCTCATTTTACTTTTTCTCGTTCTCCACCATTGTTCTTTCTATTAAAATGCTCAAAGGTTATCCTTCTGTAATATCAGACTTGTTAGTAACTGTAACTTTCCAAAGTTACTTCAGTACACTTTAGTTCACCTCCTTATTCTTATGCCCTCTTTTCTTACTTTGCAGTCCCCCTCCCAACACCTCTCAGTGTTCAGTTCCCGGTGGTCACCCACAGTATGATGAGAGTGAGCTGGGTGCCCGGCGCTGTGAATGTCCCTGGCCATAGAATCACCTACAGCACCAACCACGGCAGTGATGTGAAGCAGGTAACTTCCCAAACACACCAGCCTTAAATTAGAAAGCCGGTTATCCTCAACGCTGTAATAATACGCTCTCTCCCTTTTGAAAGCATTCCTGACAGAAGTATTTGGATTAAAAGGTCATCAAGCTAATTTAGTCCAAGAAAAGAAACAAAATGGAAATAAAAATCACAAAACTGTCTTGGATTAACTTTAAATCATTTGTTTAAGAGATACACTTTGAATTCAAAGTATCTAAAAGCACAGCCTGTATCTTCCATAGTTTAAAATTTTCAGTGTAAATCGTCAAATGAACTAAGGCAGAAAAACACAGAAAAAAACAAGTTTGTCTCTGTTCAGGATAGATTGGCCTTAAAGGTAGGTGATATAGCCTCAAAATTATGTCACAGTATTTCAAGGAAATCTGCGATAATGACATATATGATAGTGTATAAAAAAATACCGAACACCATTTTATTGGTGATTACAGCTTGCAGGCAGCAGCTTTTATTAGTGCAAAACAACAAAATGAAGTGAGCTACTATCACTGATTACAGGCTATCTAATTCAGAGTGTGAATCTATTGCCACAAGGTGCCAGCAGCAGCACTGTAGTGCAACAGTAGTGACAGCATTATATTCAGTGACACAGCATGAGTGAAATGTAAGCATAAAAGTAGCCTAGGTAGTGTTTTCCCTGAAAAATGTATGTAACAGTGGAACATGACTACTCAACAGTAACTAAAGTAACTTAACCTTGTAACTCTTCTGGAAACTACACAATATTATCATCTAATAAGTGAAAATTGAAATAAAAAAATATTTTCTACCTGGGATGTTGTATCTTGGTTCAAGCTTTTTAACCAGTTTCTGAAAGCTCACCTTCACCACCATGTAACTGCATCAATAGTTTTCATCTACTGCTTGCTCTTCCTGCCATATGGAGTGTAACTAGCGAATGCTCCAGCGATGCTCAGTGGAGTCATTTGTTTACTTTAGGCTGGTTGCACTCAATGATGGGTTTTTGCCTCAAGTGGTGAAAGATGTTTCCACCTTTAGTGGGAACAGTGTTCTAGCATATTTTTCAGAGTATTGTGCTTTATTGGAGGTCTGATCTCTTGTAGCCAAACCAATTCAATACTATTGAAGTAGCTCCTTTTTAGGTACTAAATTGCCATCGGAGGCTGACGCAGGGCTGTTGCTGTCTGACATGTGTGGGCTTGTCTTGTTGTTGTGCGAAACATAAATACAAGCCATTGCTGATCATGATATCATGAGGTGGCCCTTATTGGCATTACACATAGATAGATAGATAGAAAAAGAATGTAGCATTATTATAAAAACATCAATGGCATGATTTCATTTAATGGGCTTTGTTTTGGTAGACTCACGAGCTGTGTTTACAGTGAGCTTGTTGTTCTGCTGTTAATTAGAATAAGTGTTTCATTGAAATGTAAATATGCATAGTAAACACATTAAGCTACAAAGCTCCTAGGGGACTGACCATGGAAAACATTGATGTGTAAATGAGTGAATTCTGTGCATGGAATAGTAGAGTGATCTAATGAATTAATAAAGTGTGTGCACAGATTGCTAACATGAGCATGTGGCCTTAGGGACATTTTTATCTAAGACTTATGGAATATTTTTTCAGTAATGTAACACTGTAATGTCGCAATTGATGGTTGAACAAACAGATCAAAACAGACTAGCAATCAAATTGATGCTAAATAGTGATTTACATCCAGTGTTTTGCTCCAAATAGGCTGAAATGAAAAGTGAGTCACGTTTGCCATCATACAATTGCTCTTTGACAGTTAATGGTTAAAAATGTAGCTTCTGTACTTTATCACATTTATTGCATTAACAGTTAAAAATGTTTGAAAAATGAAATGGTACCTCAGCTACCTCAATCATTTATATATATTAAATATCTTTCCAGGTGGAGGTAACAGGACTGAACTCAGTGCTGGTGCAGAACCTTTCCTCTCTTTCCAGATACCTTGTTTCTGTTCAGTCTCACTACCCACAAGGCCTGTCTGCAGCACTCACCAGCAATGTCACCACACGTAAGACATAAATCTTTCTTTTGGGCATGAAGGCATCACCTTAGGCTACATTTGATACATCAAACTGACTTTATGTTGTCTTGTTTTTGGCTTATAGCTCTTTGGGAATAACCTTGTTGATGCAAAAATAAAATTTCAGTCAAACTGTGTTATCTTTACCATTTTCCATAGATTCAACCAGAAAAATGAAATGGGAACGAATGATCTGTTTTTGTAACAGGTTGCTAGTAACAACGTGCTTAAAGATACAATTTCTCAAGTTGTTTGTTATGTGTAGACGCAACACTGGTTCATCCCTGGAGTTAGGTGCCTTTTTATGCTTTAATGATTCATGGGTTAGTGTTAAGTGGTTCAACAAACCAAAAAATAAACATTCCTCAGAAAATGGTCAGGTACAAGGACCGGACTAAAAATGGACTTCAGAAAACCTGGAGAACTATTACTCAATATGTCTTGATGCATGCTCAATAATCCAGGTAAGGAAATCCCAGAAAGCTGAATTTGTTCATCTGGGCGTAGCAGATGAACAGATTCAGCTTTCTGGGTATTACTCAATATCACTTAAAAAAATTTAAATAAAGTCTGGCTCCTTGGAAGCAAAATATAAAGAAAGGAGCCATGGCTCAAGACTTTTGCAGAGTACTCTATATCTAAAGTCACCAGCCAATTTATTGGTTGTAGATTTTTTTACTCACCAAAAGTCGTTATTGGCATTGGTCCCTAAAGTCAAGTCAGGATTTTAGGGACCAGTTCCCTCAAGACTTTTGTACTATAAATGTTATTAATTAATAATAAAAAATCTCAAACTATAAATGTCCCATCATTTATTCCCATAAACATTATCCTTTTCTCCTAGTGAAGGTGCCTTCCCCATCAGACCTTAGGGTGACAAATTTCTCAGGCAGTGATATCACCGTGCGCTGGGAAGCTGCAGCTGATGATGTTGTTTCTTATCTCATTAAGTGGATCTCGCTAAGTGGAGGCGACCTGAGACAGGTGGGGAAGAATTATTGGATAGCTGGAGTGCATATTGTGAAATAAATGATGTAAAATCTCAATTTAAATTTTGTTCTGTATATTCCTGTTGTGTATTCTAGCTGCGCGTGAGTGGTAACAGTGAAGGAGCAATTCTTGTGGGGGTGGAGGATGATAAGGAGTACCAGATTTCACTGTCTGCACTCTATGGAGATGGAGCTCAGAGTGAAGCTGTGGCCATACGCTATAGCACATGTGAGCCACACATTACCCATCACACAATTTCTGATCCTGAGCAGTTCTCAAATTCAGCAGGGGAAGGGAAGATACACAAAAACACAGAAATAAAAATCATAGAATCAAAGAAAGCTTTTTCTTTGTCTTTCAGTAGTCTAGAGGCCTAGTTGCCTTTTGCTTCTCTGTGGTCAGTAGCCCTTTGTGTCATAATCTGTCTCTATGTACAGTATAGCATTACTTATACAGTAACATGTAAGTAACTTAGTTCTAATTGATGGCAGTTTTTTTTTTTTTTTAGATGTATGTGAAATTCTAATCTTTAAGTAACTAGTACTGTAAGCTGTAAAATAGATGTAGTGAAGGTAAAAGTATATGTATTTAAAATTAGTAGTACCTCAAACCTGTATTTCAGTTTTCTACTGCCATTTATGTACTTACAAATGTTCTACCGCTCAAACTAAATATACAGTTATTGAAGAAATGATCCTTCATCTTATCAGATCTGTGTTACAGACAAAAAGTAGAAACTGTGGAGGTCTATGAGTACGTGAAACTAAGCTTTGATACCACAGACAGGTCTCATGCTGAGGTAATTTGTAAGAAACAGCAGCAAAACTACATACAGTGCAGAGTTTGAATGTTTTCAGCCTTGCAAAAACTGCTGTTAATTCTAAACTTACATAAACTTCTCTTTCATTCCCTGCACTTTATTCAATCCCTGTTTTTTTGGTCTAAAAAGGCACTTGGGGCTCCTCACTTATACTTCTTTTTGATTTTGCATTGCTGCCAAAATAATTTCCTCCAATAGATGAATGAAGTGAATATTAAATGTAGCTAGCCTACATACTTTATCTCTTGTCTTATGTCGCTGCAGTGTCTGGTGGAGGCCCAACCAGCGTCACGGTTTCCGATGAGACTGCTGTCAGTATGGTGGTCAGCTGGGTACCTCCCAATGCTCATGTCCTTCAGTATCGTGTGTCCTACATGGCATTGACTGGAGCTGATAGCCAGGATAACACTGTGAGTGGGTTGTAATTATTACATCTTCAACTATTCTGGCCTTCAGCCTGCTGGACACAAATCATAGTGTTGTCATGTGTCAGAGAATTCCAAAAACTATAAATCAGCTCAAGCTGCGCTTTAAGTGTGATGTTGATAGTGTGGTTTGTTGTCTGCAGGTGCTGGTCCCAGGTGGAGAGAAGCGTGTGATGCTGGAGTCATTGCAGCCAGATACACGTTACAGCATCTTGGTCACCGCCGAGTACCGCAACAGAGAAGGAGGCAGCGGTTCAGCTCAGGGCAAAACTGGTGAGACAAACAAGGACCTGCTGGAAAGATGCTGAGACAGCTCAACAGTAACTTCCAATTAAAACTGACAGGTTTATTACAAAAAGGGCAAATGTCCTGCTTTAAAGGCAGCAAACAGATGAAGCAGATCAGGAGAAGAGAGGCTGAGGTCTCTGGGCAGTAGTGAAAGCACAACACTACATAAACACACACACACACAGTGTAATTTTGTGAGACACAGATCAGATTCCGTTCTCTGCATAATTATAGGCTTGACTGAACAATGAGACAGCAAGTAATTAATTAATTTCCAATTGAGTTTTTATTTAAGTGATTATGGATACTTTTATATGCACAAAACAATGCCAGTAATGCTCTTGACACCTGATTGTAAGTTGAAAATTAGGGGGTGCACTGGGTTTACTTTTATAAGCTCTTTGTTATAATTAGTCCTCTTGCTTTGGTTTGCCTGGCGTTTGTGTTCTTGCTAGTCAGCGTGTAAATGACATTCTTTGGCTTTCTGTTTTGTCTGCCTTTTTTCTGTCTCTCTAGCCAGTCTGCGGGTGAGCAGTGTGAGTGTGGTCAGGTCGGACCACTCCAGTATCTGTGTGTCATGGAGACCAGTATCTGCTGTTGATGGATATCGTATTTTAATTCAGGCTGTAAAAGGTAATCTGCGGTCACATCTATAGGAATTGTATGTACCTAAGTTGTTTCAGAAACCACATTGATTGCTGGTAATTTACTCCCTGTCGTGTGTGTGTGTGCTCTCTGTGTGTATAGACAGGCAATCAAAGCAAGAAATTGTCAGTGAGTCCAGCAGAAGTCACTGTTTCACTGATCTGGAACCTGAGACTCTGTATCGCATCAGTGTGCACTCACTTCTCGGCTCAGCAGAGGGCCCGGCAGTCTCTATCCTCCATCCAACAGGTCTGACATGATCTCAGAAACACAGATGATGTTAGAATGTTGGTCAGCAAACACAAAAACTAACACTTATTTTTTTATACTTTTTGTCATTAAATACACAATTTATATAAAATCATAATAATAATAATATTAATAAATTATTCTATATCAATAATTTCAGGGCTGCTATTACTGCCACAAAATGTAATTTAACAACTCTCTTTCTGTGGATAAATACATACAGTACACTATTTTTGAACAATAACTAAAAGTCTTGTTACATGTTGTTACAGCCACAGCTCCAGCCAGAATTCCCACTCATCCACGGATGTACCCTATCCACAATGAAGGTAAATCTTTATATCCATTTATCTTTATCTTCTTCTGAATAGCACGTGAAATATTTTGGGTTCAAACTGACCAGAAATGTAACATATACACATATATGTGTGTGTGTGTGTTTCTGTCTTTGGGGATAAAAATCCAGCTGAAAGTGTGCAGCAATCGGTTTTCACCAAAGCTATTGTTTACTGATATGTGCATAGAAATATTTTTACCTTGCACAAATTATAAGGGTGTTTGCAAAATTACCATTGGATTCATGGAACATGTGCGCTATACACTAATATTATTACTACTATATGTTAATGACTGGGTCACTCTAAATGGGCAGGAGCACACCAGCTCTTCACAGTCAGCATGCTTCCATATTTCTCGCTATGAGGTCTTGAGGTGGATCGTGGAGAAAGTGGTGAAATTACGGAAGCAAGACCTAGACCTAGAAAATGTTTAAAGGTGATGTGAAAAAAAAGCATAACAGACCAGAATAAAAGAAGGAAGTTGGTGGAGGACCGACTAATATGTCAGCCCAACATGGGAAACTCACTGCAGTCATTCATGCCCGGATCACCAAGTTGGTCCTAGCCAGCTTGTTTCGATGATCAGACTCTTTATTTCTTTCTTCAGTTTTCTTTTCTACTTTGTCAAAAAGAAACTTAAAAACAGGAATAATACAGGTAAAACAGAAATATTCTCTGGAGACTTGCTTCTTTGGTTGTGAGGTGCAGCAGGTCCTCCACTGATTGTGAGGGCAGCCTGGCTTCTTCATTTAGACCCAACCAAAGTTTCAGGTCATAAATCCACTGTGATTGTTAGCTGCTGCTACAGATAACCTCTGGATTAGCTTGCATGTTATCTTACTGAACTTCTCAACAACTTTAAAGTTAACTGCAAAGTTTTTATCCTGAATTGGTTGAACATCCCTAGTTTTTCTGTTTTCCTCTGTCATGTCTGTTTCATTCACTTTGGAAGTACCCTTATCCACTAGCTAGCTGACTTTGGGTAATTATAAGACTAGTAGCCTCAGCAGTGTTGGGGAGAAAGGGGCAGGTGAAATAAGTACTACTGTATTCTATCAATTATATAATTTTGTTATGATTAAAAAAAATACATATGTTTTGATAATATATTGTTTCAAGATCTAACACTTAAGAGAATACAATACTGGTACATTTTTCTTTCATTTGCCTCTTGGATGGGCCCCCAGCTGTACATGGGCCCCTGGCACGTGCCCAGAATACCCATTTGATATATATATATATATATATATTTGAAATAATAAATTAAAGAAATGAGGGTGAAGGTGTTGCCCTCCAGAAAGATTGGGCATCTTTTTTTTAGTGACTGTGGTTCGGACATGTAAAGCTTTTTAACCTGATGTAGATCACCTTTGTGTTTGAAATTGTAAACAATAACTGGAATATTATTTCTAAGAAAGCTGGCGAATTATTTGTGCGTACACATTGTCCTGAGGCAGATCTACATTTATTCACAGTAATCAGCACGATTGGCACAGTTTACACACAGTGTGTGTACACAGTTTTTGAATAAAACCCAGTGTTACCAGAGCACATAGTGATACTTTTGCCTATCTTGTGTTGCAGTGTGCCCTGAAGTCACCATCAGAAACAGCATTGTTAAAGGTGAGACATGCTGTCCTCACGTACAGTAATTTATTAAACTGAAACTTTAACAAGTTAACCAAAACTACCTCAGTTTTTCCCTGAAGGATCTACCACACTGTGTTTCTATTATGTTTGTGCTGGCTCAGGGTTCAACATGATGGAAGCCTTTGGTCTGACTCAGAGAGCTCACTCATCAGTGGAGGGAGTGGCAGCTGAGCCTTTTGTCTTCAACACGCTCCCCACCTACACTCTTTACAGAGACGTCCTACTGACACAGAGCACCAAGTGAGAATTTCTTTTAGTCCTCTACTCCACCTTTTTTTTTTGGTTTTATTTTTATTTGAATGAACATCAGTACTCTGACATATACTGTAATGCAATGCTTTTCAAACTTTTTGTAGCATGTCTCACTTCATAAGGCAAACTGCAGCAGCTCTTTGCCAACCCTAACATAACATAGTCCTTTTGTGTGCTGTTTATTCAGCTATCTGGTTGTGTTTCAGCTATATAGTTGTGTCTAGCTGTACATCTCAGCTGTCCTATAGTCAAGAAACAGTCGATAAGAATAACACAGTTTTGTGATTGCAGATCTGTTGCAACTGAAGCAAAGCCAACAGACTAAAGTAACAGAATGGAGCTGTGTTTGCAATATAAGCAGCTTATAATCTGCCATTCGTTTATTAAAAGGTACTGGCACTGTAGTGTGAAACTTGTCGGGCTCAGGCATGGAGAGGAAAATGCTGAAAAGGAAAGATTCACACAAAGGCATTTAGTCAATGAAGCAAAAAAGGCAATCTTGCGGTCTGTCTTGCCATCCTTTCAGGTTTATCCACCCCGCAGGTTTTTCTCCAGAGCACACCATCAGCATCGCCTTCCGAATGTTGCAGGATACACCCAGGGAGCCCTTTGCTCTCTGGCAGCTCACTGACAATGACTTCCAGCCAAAGATGGGAGTAGTGATTGACCGTGAGTAACATTGTCTGCACCTCCCCACCTCCCACACTGCAAGCTTCTCTTTGGACTCATTGCATTCCCTTAATCTTCTGTATTGTTCTTTAACGACAACAGGTGTCATTAAAGAGAACAGAAATCAACACATTTCTGTAAATTCTCCACCCTGTCGCTGATTTCCAGCCTATTTTTAAAAAATCATTTTCTTACACAGTTTTTTATAAACGTTGCTTAAACAGAAGTAAAGTGCTGAGGAACATGTCAAACTGGTATTTCAGATAGTTTTTGGATAACAATGGAGTTCCCACCACAGTTCCAAGATATATTTAGAAAATAAACACTGTGCTTGTTAGTAGAATTAGTTTATTACTGTTTTTTCCTTCTGCAGCATATAAAAATGAGTAAAATGTGGTGTCAGAGGACTGTAAAAATGTGAAGATAAAACTGATTATTTTGGTTAGGTCAGATCTGTCATTGCCTTTTAAGGGTATTCACATGTGGACTGTGGACACACATCAACCTTCAAGAACTGATTTTGAAAAGAGGCAGTAATGTGAAAAAGTAATGGCTTTTCCTCAATCTGGTGTGACTGACGCCACTTTAGTGTTTTGTGGCTTTTACGACAAATAACAAATGATGACTACATTATCCTGTGTGTTTCTGTTTTCTACAGCCACTACCAAGCACCTGTTATACTTCAGTCTGGACTACAGAGGTGAAGTGCAGGAGCTGACCTTTGACCAGCCACAGGTCCACAGGCTGTTCTATGGCAGTTTTCACAAGGTGAACATAAAACACTCTCAGCTAGTCTCGAAGGAAGACAAAGGATTCTCATTTAGTAGGAATTTCATTGGAATCCTTCCCTGGAAAGATGATATAAATTCCATATAAGGTGTAATCTAGCCAGCTGCTGCAGTCACCAAAAGTTGAAGAAAGCACATAGAAAAGGCCACAGCAAAGGAAAATCAGTCAAATCAATACTAATCCAAATATTTTGAAAAGTGTGACACCGGAGACTTGAAGGTAAAGAGGTAGGTGTTTGATAGTGTTATAAAAATCATCAGCAAGTGAAACTGAGTAAATCTGGTTCACTGATTTGGTGTCTTACCAACATAGCCAGCAGCTGGAGCTGCCACAGCATCAGCACCCCACTACTTATGGTGATAATTAAGTGCTCAACAGATAAAAACCCTTAGTTTCCACAATCTGCAACATTCATCAGAATTCCAACTTCTTTGAGCCACAGCCAGTTCAAATCTGAAACACACACATGCAAAACATTCAGTATTTTCAGATTCAGTTTTATTCCATCCATCCGTTTTCTTACACTTATCCAGGGTCGTGGGCGGGCTGGAGCTTATCACAGCTGCCATTGGGTGAGAGGCGGGGTAGACCCTGGACAGGTTGCCAGTCTGTCACAGGGCTAACACAGAGAGACAGACAAACATTCACACCCACATTCACACCTATGGCCAATTTACAATCACCAGTTAACCTAACCCCACTAACTGCATGTCTGTGGGAGGAAGCCGCAGAACCCGAGAGAACCCACACAGGCATGGGGAGAACATGCAAACTCCACACAGAAAGGGCCTGACTTTTTGAACCCAGGACCTTCTTGCTGTGAGGCAACAGTGCTAACCAACATGCCATCGTACTGCCCAGTGTATATTCCCCTTATATCAGTACTGGCTGAGAATCTTCATCTTTTTAACTTTTAAAGTAATCTGTATCAAAGTATTCCAGTGTTTGCATATACATGTGTGCAATGCACAGATCTTCCAAAAGCTGCTTTGGCAAATGTGCAACAGTGCCAGTTTACCACCACAGCATAAACAAATGCAGGTTACAGAATTGACACTCAACTTGGAACATGGTAACATTTCAACCAACATGACAGAAAAACTATTTTTAAAGTCTTTATGTGGACCCAGTTACTGACAGCATGATACTCAAGACAGGGAGTAATATCAGAATATCTTTAATGAGAACTTAGAGTGAATAAAGTACAGTTACAGCAGGGAAAAAACTCAGTAAACTAACCAAAGACTGGAGGCCAACAGAGAAATGTTAAACCACAAACTGACTGACAAAGACTTATAGAGAATTCACAGACTATATATACACATCATAGTCTGTGCTCTTTTGTATCCCTCTCCCTCAAAAGAAAGGGAAACTACCCCTGAATCAAGACAATCATGAATATGGGAGAAGAACAAAGCAGAAAAGTAAAAACAAACTTAAATAAAACAGAAAGTAAACTGAGAAGCAAAGACGAACACAGACAAATACGAAACACAAGAAAAAGAAAAACACTCATGGACACAAGAGCAAGGCAAAAACTAAGAATATGACGTAAACCAAGGATCATTTAGAAAGACCATTTAGAAAGGCAGCTTACATCTGAATATCTTCATAACAAGAGAATAACTGATAAACTGGGATTTGTGTCATGTCTTTTTCACTTGTATTTTTGTCCTTTCTTCCATTTGGCAGGTTCACCTTTCTGTTAGTCAGGTGAGCGTGTCCCTGTCTGTGGACTGTCAGCATGTGGGTGAGAGGCCCGCCCGCCCTCTAGGCAACCTGCCCACTGATGGATTTGAAATGCTGGGAAAACTGGTGAAGACCCGAGGACCCAACAGTGGATCTGCCCCAGTACTTTTGATTCTTTGACATTAATTCATGCTCAGCCTGTTAACCCTCTACACCCCAATAAAATTATTTTAGAATGTTCCAGATTCCTGAGAATTCTGGAAAAAAGGAGTAAATCTGATTAACATTCAAACGCCTAAATATAACTAAAAAAACTGCCTTAAAATGTCAATTATAATTGTAAGTTGTATATTTGTATATTTCCATCTATTTCTCATTATCTCTTTCTCCTCCTCTTCTTCATCTGCCTCCTCCACCACTGCTCTCTCTCCTCCCTCATCTTCACCTCATCCTCTTCCTCCTCACCTCAAGCCTCATCTTCTTAACTGAAGTCAGGGCTCTAACACACCAAAACATAACCATGCTTATTTATTCCTGATATTGTCGCAGTTACTGATTTTCAGATTAGACATGCGACCCTCCCGTCTCTGGACAGCTGACAATGAGCTGGCTAAACAACACCAACAGCTGGTTATAAGCTAACATTATGCCATATAATGTTAGGCTCGAGTGTCCTAAAGAAATCACACTTTCCCTCTGATAAACAGTTTGATTACATTCTTACATCATATGAGAGTTTATTTGCTAAGTGTCTGAGTCGTTAACAGATCCACTTTGAAGAAAGTTTCACTAACACTGGCTAACAGCAGCTAACAGTGGCAAAAACAGCAGCGCTTACTGATAGGAAAGTTCAGGATATCCTCAACAACTCGACCCGTATCAGACTCTTTTCACAAAGTTTTACAGCCTCCTCCAGAGTAAATAGTTGTGGGTGCACCACACCCGGCATTATGAGGTAAACAGTGATCTGACAGGCTACACTCACTTGATAAACGCCAGCCAGAGCGTTTGTGGTGACTCAGGTAAAAATGTAAAATATTGCAAAATATTTAATTGTCACATATCAGTTTTTTATTCTTTATTTATTGCTGAGTGTTGATATTATTAAAATATGTTAAAATATAGGTTGTACAAAAACGTTTTTATTCATAAACTGTAGTAGAAACATGCCAGCTGGGCGTGGCCATTATGGGGAAACGCAAGGTGGCCGGCTGCTGGGGTACCGAGGGTTAATGCACTCTGAACATACCTTAAAAACTCTGATGATCACGTCCTCTGTCCGGTATTCAGTCTGTGTCCTGTGTTCTTCATCATTTCCAGTTTCAGCTGCAGTCCTTTGAAATTGTCTGTAACACCACGTGGGTTTCAGAGGATACCTGCTGTGACCTGCCTGGAGTGGTCAGTGTGTTAATATTTATATTCACCTTCACCTTCAACCTTTATTATTTCACACAAAATCATATTGGTGTCATGATTTTTCACCTAGTGGTAGTGCAATATTGAGAGAACCTTTATAAGAACAGTGTAAATTTGCTAACTTAATATCTTTATTGTTATGTCTGTGTGTCTGTCTAAGAGAGATGAGGAGAGCTGCCCTGCCCCCGCATACACCTGTACCTGTTCCTCTGACATCCCTGGAGCTCCCGGTCCCCCTGGACCACCTGTATGTCACCTCAAATACACCCAGAGTACTTGTGGTATGATTCATCACTTTTAAGACTCGGCTCTTTGTCTTCCTTCCCAGGGGAAACCAGGTCCTCGTGGTGAGAAAGGTGAGAAAGGAGAGCAAGGCCAAAAGGTGAGCTGAAGGCTTTATTCAGGCTTCTCAGATGGGAAATCATGACTTTATTTAGATGTTTGTGTAGCGCAATCAGGTTTTTCTCATTTTGCCTGTGAAGTTAGGGAACAGCTTAAACCCTGCTGGTCCTGCCACCAAAGGAGACTTACTAAACAGGCATCACTTTTGGGCAAACCCTTTTTTTTTAACAGTTAAATATTCCCTGAAGAAAAGAAGCACACTAAATGAAAAGCACAGCAGGTCAAAGACCAATGACCATCAGCAAAGAATACACTATTTAACTGCCGTTTCCCTTAAGTTTCAGTCATTTGTACCCACAATGTATGTGTTAGTACAGAAGTGACAGTGGAAGGAAAACTTAATTAGAGTTATCAATACAAAAACATACCATAGAATAATACCTGGGGTTTTTATTGAAACCAGAACTTTGCTGCTGCGGGTATCTAACTGTAATTCTGACTTTTGCTTTGAAGCAACCCGTGTGTTATTTTTTTTCTCAGGGAGAGGTGGGTCCTCCAGGAAAGCCTGGACTTGAGGGAGACCTTGGACCTGTGGGCAGCATTGGGCCGCGAGGCATCACAGTACAGGGCAAAATGGTGGGTAACCTTCTTAAATGTGCTGCTGTATAGTAACTATGATGAATGCTTATCTAAATGAATGTACGTGCACTCATGAGGATAGTATTTTGTGCACAAATGTACTTTTATTAATTTTTTTAGGGTCCACCAGGAGCAAGGGGAGAGAAGGGAGATCCTGGCCGACCTGGAGTACAGGTGAGTTTAAAGTTGAGTCACCAAAACCCAGCCATCTACCTCTTAACTGCTCTCTGTCCAACCTGCTTATACTCTGTCCCTGTAGGGGGTACCAGGACCTCCAGGTCAGAAAGGGGAGGAGGGAATCACAGGCCCCAAGGTGAGCCTTTTGATCTCAGTCGGTACAGAACACATTAAGCTGAGCTCTGTATCTATCCTCATCTCTCTGCAATGTGTCTCACAGGGCATCAGAGGTGTCGAGGGTAACATCGGTGCACCTGGCATCACTGGACCCAGGGTAAGGCTGAAATTCATTTTCATCTGTTTGTATGCATTTTTGCCTTTGCTGCCAATTTTAAGTAAAAACAAACAGTTTAGTCCTTAACACTGAGTTTTAGAAAGAGCATCTTATCATCAGGGAACAGTTTAGCCTGTGAATGAACCTTTTCCCCTTTAGACACTACATGAGCTGTCCTCTAGCACCACTGTAAGGAAAAAATAACTTTGGCAATCAAACTTTAAAGTGCAGTATGGTCACTGTAGTTCAACACAGAAAATAGCATTTAGCTCAACTGCTGTTAGTTTTGTTCTTTTCTTTTTTACACTGTGAGGTGTAATGAGCTGCTGTTTTATGTGTTCTGACCTTATCAAGTAAAGTCATATAAACATTACATTGTGGCCTTGGTGTGATGTTTGTATTAATAATACTGTTTGCTGGTAGGGCTCTGTGTTTATCACTGTCCGCTTATGCATCGCATCTGTCAATTATCTGCTGCTCCTATCTATCTAATCTACTTGTATGTATAAACAGGGTTTCCAGGGAATGCCAGGATACCCAGGTCCTATAGGGGAAAGGGGCTCCCCAGGCCCTGTGGGACCTACGGTAAGAGCTAGGAGATAAATTGCACAAAAAAGTCTTACCTGTCCTTATAGCTGGTTATTTATCTTTACACTCATATATATATATTTTATTTTACAGGGCCTGCCAGGTAATAAAGGGGAACGAGGAGAAAAGGTGTGTTATATCATATATCATCATCTTTTTTTTTTCTTATTTCAGCTGTAATGGCCTCTGATCTTGTACCTTCTAAAATTTTACAGTATCTTTTAAATTGATTTTAACTGGAGAAATAGTTTGTGACCCTGGTAATGTTTTACAGGGGGAACCTCAGTCTATGGCTATGATCTACCAACTGGTCACACAAGCCTGTGAACAACTAGTACATAGTAAGTACTCTAGTAGTAAGCATGTCTGAAATGCATACTTTCTGCAATGGTGTGTGTATGTTTGTCCTTCTCACTGTGACATAAAAAAGTCCAGTAAGAGTGCCAGTTTTTTATTTTTATTTTTATTTTTTTTCAGAGGAGGTGTTGAAGCTTGACATGTTCATTAATGAGATCAGCCGTAAGCCAGCTCCTATCGAGGAGCCAGTGGGGCCTCCAGGGGAACCAGGAATCCCAGGGCCCAAGGGCCCACCGGGTGCCAGGGGCTCACAGGGCCGTGTAGGCCCAGGGGGGAAACCTGGCAGGCCTGGATATCCAGGAGAGCAAGGTAAGCTTGCATCTAGTAGATGGTTTGTTGGAATGAAAACATCACTCAGAGTGTTGAACACAAGTTATCATGTTGATTTGTCTCTTTCCTCTCCGCAGGAAGGAAAGGTATGTCTGGGGAGAAAGGTGTTGCAGGGCCCAATGTCCAGGGGCCCCCAGGGGTCAACGGATTTGCAGGTACCACTCCACAAGTAACATAATAAAGTTCTTACACTTTACAAGAAATCATCAGTAACCAACCCTGAAATGATGTGTGCTTATAATGAATAATAATAAACTTATTGTTTTTTAACTCTCCATGTAAGGTGGCCTTGAGTGTTTTGAAAGGCATCTAAAATAAAATGTATTATTACTATTTTTAATGTGTGTCTACAGGTCCTTCTGGTGAGTCTAACCTGGGAATCCCAGGTCCCAAAGGAGAAAATGGTAAACCTGGGCCACCTGGGATCCCCGGAACACTGGGTCAGCCAGGCGAGATTGGACCACCGGGTGGGTGTGACAACAGTGGAGGCTGTCACACAGTTCCTCAGCAAACAGGTTAGCAGCTGAGAAAGACCCACTAATAATACAGACCCTGGGAATATAATAGTATGAGAATCCAGGCCTACTAGAGGCAAATCACACTGAGTCTGACACAGGTAGGTAAAAATGAATACATTGGTTAAGTTCCACATTAAAGCTGAGGTAGGTACATGCACGTATGTGTTTTTGACATCACTGGACAAAAAATACATTAAAGTCTTCTGGTATATTGTAATTTAAGTGGACTTGGAGGAAATAAGACTGCTGCACATCTGGGACAGGATCAGGTAAGTAATAAAAAATAGTATTAATGGCAAAAAAGTGGCAAGCAAGCAGAGGACTAGCGTCTTAGAGAGTGGATCTGAATCCTGTGTGAAACCAAAAGTTGGCATTGATTTTATTTTTACCGTAGTGGAATTAGCTTTTTTAAAGTGTGCATGAAGTACATGCATGTGCCCGTGTTTTGTCTGGTGGGAGGAGTTTAGAACAGCAGGGGGAGAGCTGCAGTAGGTGGGCTTTCTATTCTCAAATTCTGTTGTGTGTTTATTTGTTGTTGTTGTTACCTCCGTCAAGGAGGTTATGTTTTTGGTAGCATTTGCGTGCATGTGTCAGTCTTTTTTCATATATATATATATATGTGTGTGTGTATATATGGCTAACCGAAGGCCGGACAGTCCTGATCCCCAGAAGGGACCGGTCCCATCCAACTACCGGCCAATAACCTGCCTCAACACTACATGGAAGCTCCTGTCAGGCATCATAGCAGCTAAGATGAACAGGCACATGGGTCAATACATGAGCAAGGCCCAGAAAGGAATTGGCAGGAACACCAGAGGAGCAAAACACCAGCTCCTGGTAGATAGAGCAGTCACTCGAGACTGCAAGACCAGATTGACGAACCTGTGCACCGCCTGGATTGACTACAAGAAAGCCTATGACTCAGTGCCCCACACATGGATCCTGGAAGGCTTAGAACTGTACAAGATCAACAGGACTGTAAGAGCCTTCATCAGGAATTCGATGGGGATGTGGAGAACAACGCTAGAGGCC
>VUQS01067537.1:0-25477 GCA_015108495.1 Heterochromis multidens | reverse complement strand
CTGAACGATGTTACAGGCAGCATAACGTTCTCCACAGCTTCTCCAGACCCTTTCACGTCTGTCACATGTGCTCAGGGTGAACCTGCTGTCATCTGTTAAAAGCATAGGGCGCCAGTGGTGGACCTGACAATTCTGGTATTCTATGGCAAATACTAATCAGGCTCCACAGTGCTGGGCAGTGAGCACAGGGGCCACTAGAGGACGTCGGGCCCTCAGGCTCATGAAGCCCATTTCTGATTGTTTGGTCAGAGATATTCACACCAGTGGGCTGCTGGAGGTCATTTTGTAGTTCTGGCAGTGCTCATCCTGTTCTCCTCCTTGCACAAAGGAGCAGATACAGGTCCTGCTGATAGGTTAAAGACCTTCTACGGCCCTGTCCAGCTCTTCTCCTAGGGTAACTTCCTGTCTCCTAGAATCTCCTCCATGCTCTTGAGACTGTGCTGGGAGACACAGCAAACCTTCTGACAATGGCATGTATTGATGTGCCATCCTGGAGGAGTTGGACTACCTGTGCAACCTCTGTAGGGTCCAGGTATTGCCTCATGCTACCAGTAGTGACACTAACTCTTGCTAAATCCAAAACTAGTGAAAAAAACAGTCAGAAAAGATGAGGAGGGAAAAAATGTCAGTGTCCTCCACCTGTAAAATCATTCCTGTTTTGGGGGTTGTCTCATTGTTGTCTCATTGTTGCCCCTCTAGTGCACCTGTTGTTAATTTCATGAACACCAAAGTAGCTGAAACTGATTAACAACCCCCTCTGATACTTAACTGACCAGATCAATATCCCAGACGTTTAATTGACTTGATGCTAAACTCTGATTAACTCCTTGAATTTTTTGAGCAGTGCATCTACAACTAAAACTGATTTCCTTAATCCATCTTGCATTAAATCTACTACCTCATACTGATGGTGATTTATTTGTTATAACGTTCTAAAGCAATAGTATTTTAAATTGATGCTTGTTTTTAGGTAGTAGTAATCTAATATGTTTTTTAAAAAAGGCCAGCCTTTTAATTTCTCCCTTTTGTGACATTCTTTTTCCAACTGGGTTTTCTTCAGTTGGGAAGCACGAAGGGACCGATTATGCTTATTTCCGATCAGTTCAAAATAATCCTTATGTCTCATAAACTTGGCCCAGGTGTAACCCCTCATTTCATCTTTTGTCTGAAACAAACAGTTTCATCTTTTTGCCTCCCTTTAAGCCAACTTTCTTCTGATTGTCTGTCCCTTACAAACACAAGGTTTCAACAACAGATGGGAGGGGTTGCTGTGAGCCTGACCATATTGAGGATATCCCATCTCTATGAGGGAGCCAGAAACTGTTTCCTGAGCGTTTTGCTAACAGAGATAGCTTCCACATATGCTGACGATTTGAAACTTTGCCCATCTTTAATATGAAGAACTACTGCTGTAACAGTATAAATATGAGAGAAAATAAAGAAAAGCATAAAAGGTGGCCTTGAAAAATATGTTTAAAAATGTAGGTCAGAACAGCTTCACATTCCACTCTCTAAAGCTGAAAGTTTGACATTGCTGTCCTTAACCGGGCACCTCTAGTCATCAGCCAGTGGGCGATCTTCACCATCAGGAACCTCCTGGAGCACAACTCGGAGAACCAGAAACTGATTGCCACTTTGGAACGCCACGGCACAGCTGACTACTCTGCGCTCAGGGAGTTGGGCTTCCTGGTGGAGGAGCGAGATGGAACCTTGCTGCTCAAACCTGTCAGGAAAGACTCCTAAAAACATCTGCGAGGCAGCAAGGAGAAAGAAGGCTCTCAACCCACAAGAAGGTTTCCATGTAAAGTAATTGTTTAGAAGGGAATACATGACACATGCACGCACATACTCTCATGGGTCAACATGTAGCTTGTGTTGAAAGCCTCATGAATGTTACCAAGTACTTAAGCAGCTTCTTCAGGTTAAAGGCCTGCTCATTATTAGACAAATATTTTTTGTGCCTGTCCAGAATAACTAACAGCCACACTGCTGCCAATACAGTAATCAGAAAAGTGCTTTTGAATTAGATGTTGTGATCAGAAACGTATATTATGCTCTATAACATACTTTCTACCTTGGTAATGCTGGCACTCAAGCCTAAACTATTATGTATACACAAAAGACCCGTGGTATAGAAGCAGAGGTCAGGATGTCAGGAGCTTTTGCTTTGTCTTGATCAGAGTCTGGGAAATGAAGAGTTTGTTAGTGGCGAGCACATGCTGGTACCTTTTGGCAAGACTGATGCTTTGCGGTTTAATCCAAAGACAAAGAGCACTGCAGTATCCAGACTTTTCGCTTTTCACAGACACAGATGATACCAGCAGGGGTTTGGGTTTAATCCCAGGCCCATAGTGACTTCTGCAGTAACCATGAAACAGAGAATGACCAAAACATGATGTAATCTACCCCCTCCCTGCCTTACCTAATTAAACAGTGGCATCTTGGCCATGATATGAAAACCTTATTCATATACTTTAAATATGCATTTATCCAAACAGATATGGTATTAATGATATTATAAGCTAAGTGTAAAATGCAGTAATACAAATGCATGTTTTGTTATTTAAAAACAAGGCTCAGTGTTTACTCTCTTTGCTTGCTTTTCCTTGTTTTAGGGTTATAACAGTATTAGCTGAATACTTAACATAGTCTTGTGAATTTCATCCTAATCTTCTATTTTTATCCATTAATAGTTAATAAATAAGGCATAAGAGAGCTCATGGCATGCAAGATGATTTGAAAACCATCCTAGAACAACACCAATTCACACTTTATACTACTCTGAGCTATCTATAATTTATTATACCAGACTGCATAGACTTTCCTGGAATATGTAATCAATATTGTACTCCTATTTAGCTGTAGCTGTGTGTTTGCTTTGTTGACCAGAGATAGTAATTCTACATCAGTAGATGGTGGATAAGAGAATACTGAAATTGTGCATCTGTAGAGTAAGTGAGAGGAATCAGACCATAAGCATTAGTTTGCAGAATGACATCCCTCCCTGTTCCTCCTGCTGCTGGATAAGCTGAATGGTCCTGACAACTCAACAAAGCAGCGCTTTATGGGCCTGCCAACACCCTGCTCCACCCTGTTTGCTCTGCTCCTGATTTTTTAATGACAAAATGTGTTGAAACAATTGGTTGGACTCTCCTCTCAATCCGCCAACATAGTGAAGGGAGCTTATGGGGTTCCGGTCCCGAGGATTTCAGACAGCTAACAAAACAGCTGTTAGTTGCGCTTGACTGAATGGCTGCAATGCTTTTCAGCCTCACAGGAAAGAGGCTGTGCAAGTCAGCCGGGCTGAATGAGGTGGCATGGCTGCAGCCATGTGGTCATCTCCTAACACATTAGTACCACATTGGTCAAGGTCAAAATTTCTTGTTTCCCATGTCAGCATTTTACACCACAGGCCTTTACTATAATGTACTTGTGCCTTCTGGTTTTCATGCTCGCTTTCAACAAAAACCACCTTGTTAGGGTTTAAAAGCTTCACTTTTTGGGTCGTACAATGAGTTTATAAAATGCATAATAAAGAACTGTGTGTATCAAAGAGCTCTTTGTATTTATTGAAATATTGTTGTCCATTTGTGACAAAAAACAAAACTTGAGATGCATTAAAATTTTATTGGTAAAAAAAAGAATGAAATACAACTGTCAATGTTTGTAAGTGATGCAGACTCTAATTTTGCAACAAAACAAATAAAATACAGATTAATTTAAATTTCTTTAAGTTATAACTGTGCTTTTAGGAAACTGTGTTGCCCAAAGTTAACCAAAAGCACTATAAGACAAATACAAAACACGTATATCTCCTCAATCTGAAGCTGTGCACTTTGTTGGTTTAAATTTCCCATGTACTATCTATAAGCAACTTCCATATACTTTCCCAAATATTTAAAGGGGACCTATTATGCTTGTGTCCAACTGCACATTATTATTCTTGGACTCTACTAGAGTCGCTTTGAGTTAGTCACAGTTCAAAATAATCCTTATTTATGTTATAATGAGCCTTGGTGCAACCTCCTCTGTTCTTCCACTGTCTGAAACAAGCCATTTTTAGCACATTTTCCTTTAAGGACAGCTTCCCTTCAAGCCAACTTTCTTCTAATTGGCAAATACAAGGTTTGTGCTTAAGACGACCATATTAGGATATCCCCTCTCAGTGACATCATACAGAGCCAAAGGTAGAAAAAAACTATGAAACTGAGCATTTGTGCAGTCTGAAGCAGGATTTCTTGTACAGACACTGGCTTTATTAATAGAAAACTTGGCCATGTTTAATATGAGCACCCACCACTAGCATTATATATGTGATAGAAAATAAGGAAAAGCATAATAGGCCCACTTTAATAGTGGTTTCCACAAGATTTTCTTGCCTTTGTGTAACTTTGATGAAACACTCAACTATTAGAGCCTACTCTGAGCTGTGAAGGATCATGTCAAGAAAGACAATCTGCTCTACTTTTGATAAAACACGTAGAATATTTACAGTTTAGGAACTTTGAGAGAAGACAAAAATTCCAAATAACTTATAGCTTTTCAATCTGTATACAATGATGTCAGAAAACACTTGTAAATAGTGACTTTCTTTCCACCTTAAATGACATAAAGTGCCACGTTCCTCATATAAAAATATACTCTTCAAAATGTTTTGTAAGTTATATAAAGCCTAAATAAACATTTCTGAATACATTAAGGGTTCTGTCCAAAAATAGCTTCGAGGCCTTTGATCCTCACATACCCTCTTCTGTGTGGTTGGGGTACATGCCATCCACCCAGGCAGGCCTAAACCGCGCTGGAAGGCCTTGTGTAAGCACAGGCCATGATGTGGAATTCCACGTCTCTGCCATTCATGGGAATGCTGGATGTATCTGAACCTGATTGCACCTCTATAGAGTTCCAATGAGGCTTACATGGTTTTCTCAGAAGTCAAGAGCCTTCCAAAAACAAAACAGTGAACACAGTCAGCATGAGGTGCCGTTCAAACTGACAAGTATGGTGCTTAAAGTACTTCACGTGTGTTTTCTGCCTCTTTGGTTCTTGGCATAGCAAAGGATCAGTGGTGGGGGTGTGTCCATGACCCAACAGCTCCCCGAAAAAAACCGATGTCTCATGACATAAAAGAGGAAAACATAACCTGTGGCTCAGGAGGTAGAGCAGGTCATCTACTAATCTGAAGGTTGGTGGTTCCCTGGTTGCTCCAGTCTGCATGCCAAATATCCTTGGGCAAGATACTAACCCCAAGTGTGAATGTGTGTGAATGTTAGATAGAAAGCACTTAAGCATAAAAAGTGCTTGTATGAATGGGTGAATGAGGCATGTTGTATAAAGCGATTTGAGTGCTCCAAGAGAGTAGAAAAGCACTATACAAGAATCAGTCCATTTACCATTTAACCATGTGAGTGCAAAAAGAAAAGAATTGAGCAATAGTACGTTGCCCTTTTTTTGGGGGGGGAAAGTGGATTATTTTGCTGTTTAGTTCCATATGACAAAACCATTGTGGCCTGCTTTAAATAGAGAGAGAAAAAATGTTAGAGCAGTTGAATTTGCTGTCCATCCTATAAGTATGAAAAATATTTTGACATAAATAATTTTCAGTGTTCAAACCGAATACAGTGTAGAGTTGAACGCATTCCGCTGCCATCTTACTTCATGGCACTCTGAAACACTTTGGTCTTGTAGCATTTCCAGTTAGCGTGTTCTAGAAGTTTTCCAAGATCCAACAATAGTCTTTTTTTCCTTGTGTGGAACATCTGTAGGATACATCTTTGATGTTGTCTTAATAATCTTTTCACCTGCAACATCTTTGTATCATGTCACTTTTATACTAGTATGCAAGCAATTATGTGTCTTAAATGTTTACGTCTGTTGCTCCCAAACAAATTCCACTTTATTTTCCATTCCAAATGGGATGTCAGAATGTGCAAAATGTAATAAATACCTCCAAAATCCTTCACTTCAAATTCCAACTTGTCATATACCCTTGCCTTTGTTTCTTGTCGCTTTTCCCTTCCTCTCTCAGGACCCTTCCTCCTTGTTTCCTCACTTACAAGTAAAAACCTCTGATTTCTCACTGCAGGTGTTGCACTTCACGAAACAGCACCAGTGGAACTTACAGTTGCACTGCCAGACTCTCGTGTAGTGGTGTGTGTTGTAACCCCGACCGCAGCACATCACATTACAGCCGTCTGCGTGGCTCGAGGTGCCGTTGCACAGTCTTCCTCTTGTCCCTGTGCTTCCTGTGGCTGTGTCCTCTTCACAATAGTTGGGAGAGCGCTCCAGGTACACCAGGTCTGTGTCCGTGGGCTTTTGGTAGCCTCGAGCCTGTTTGAGACGCAGGAAGGAGGGTTGGCGGAGCCGCGTGGCCCGGACTGGCTCTACTTGAACCGCCTCACTGTAGCGTTCCTTCAGCAGGTTACCGATCTCTCTGAACTTTGGCAGGGTGATCCAGCAGGTCTTAGTGGTGCAGGAACCGGATACGCCATGACACTTGCACTCTAGCTTCATCCTCTCCTCCAGGATCTGATCACATAGAGTGTAGAGATTAGGTCTTTACACATAAAGGTGGTTAAGAGCTTAATCTGTAGAATAAATAGATGCAGGATAAACTAACTATACCCAATATTAATTCAGTGTCAAATAATACACACTTGTACCGCTTGTCACCACCTTTCCTTGTATTTTTATGCTGAGCAGTAGACTTTTTCCTGTGATTAACAATCAAACTTAGTAAAGAACTTTAGAAAGACTGAAAGTCTGAAAGAAGTCTGAAGTCTGAAAACAAAGACCTTGCAGTAGAAACTCAAAGCAACAAAAATGAATTACGCCTGAGATCACTGACACACAAGTAAGAAAACCTGTGATCACTGAGAACAAACTAAGTACATATGTGACTTCCAGTTGGCCCAGTTGTCGGAACATACACTGCTCAGAATAAAGGAAGGGAATACTCACAGTGTAACACAAAGTCAGTTAAACTTCAGGGATATCAGTCTGTCCAGTTAGGAAGCATAAACCATTGTGAATCCATTGCACCTGCTTTAGTGCCAATGAAAGTTAGAACAGGTGCACTGGGGAGGCAACAACAAGACAGCCACCAAAAAGGGAATGATTTTATAGGTGGTGGCCACAGATCATCGTTCTCTCCTTCTCCCTCCTGACTGAATTTTACCTAGTTATGCTTTCTGCTAGTGTCCTTGTCACTGCTGGTTCCATCAGAAGGTAGCTGACAACCCATTCAGGTTGCACAGGTCGTCCAGCCCCTCAAGGATGACGTGTACACAATGTCGAGGAGATATCAGGAGATGGGCCGTTACACAGGGCCGTGCAAGGGCATCAATCCAGCAGCAGGTTCGGTATCAGTTCCTTTGTGTGAAGAGGGACAGGAAGTGCACTGCCAGAGCCCTACAACATGACCTCTAGCGGGCTATCTGTTTGCACGTTTCTGACCAAACTGTCAGAAACAGACTCCATCAGGGTGGTATGAGGGCCTGACGTCCTTTAGTGGGAACTGTACTCACAGACCAGCATTGTGCAGCTCCACTCACATCAGCCCGAGAGCACCAGAACTGGCAAGTCTGCTATTGGCGCCCTGTTCTCTTCACAGATGAGAGCAGGTTTACACTGAGCACACGTGACAGATGTGAAAGAGTATGGAAATGCTGTGGCAAATGTTATGCTGCCTGCAGCATGGTTAGGAAGGTCTGTTGCCATCACCTGCAAAACCATTCTCCTTTTGGGGGTCGTCTCCAGCTGTTATCACTTTGATTTGTATCAAAGCAGTTGAAATGGATTCACAATGGTGCATGCTTCCTAACTGGAAGTTTAACTGATGTTTAACTGATTTTGTGTTATGCTGTGATGATGGAGTGTTCCCTTAATTCTTTTTTTTAGCAGTGTAGTTCACCAGAACCCTCTTAATGTTGAAGCTATGGGCTCTGTCTGTCTGCATGTCTGCTTTATGGCTTCTCATGGAGAAGAATTGCCAAAGGAATTGAAAAATGTGATGGAAAAGGATGGAGAAAGAACAGTAACCAACATAAAAGCAGTCAAAATACAGCTGCAGCACTAATCAAGAGTAACAGAGCGAACCATAGTGCCACTGACCTCCTGAAATGTCACCACAGACAGTAGTCTGTAGACTAGTGAATTAGTTGAGCCTTTGCTTATCTTAGTAGTAGACAGAGTTTCTGTGACAGCTGAGACAGTGCGAAGGACGGTGCAAGCTTTAAGAATGGCATCCAAGAAAGAAAAAAAAAAGGTCCTGCTTGCTCTTCCACACAAAAATGCATTTTAGGAGTGCATTTTTTGGTCAGATGAAGCCAAGATACATTTATTTGCCTTAGATATGGTCCAATGTGTTTGGTGTGAACTTGTCCAGGACCCCCACACCAGCAGTGAAGCACAAAGGTGATACGGGGCTGAATGAGCGCAAAGGGGCTTGAAGAGATGACATTTATAGATTGGACCACGACTACTCATGGAAATCCCAAAATACTGGCTGACAAGATGACTGGCAGAAGTGGAATATTCCAGCATGATAATGATCCAAAGCACACAAAAGTTTCTAAAGAAAAAGTCAAAACTATGACCAATCCAAGTATATTGGCTGATTGGAATCCAACAGAACACCCAATAGCTGAAAGAAATGTCTCTGAAGAACGGCACAACACTGATATTCTTCATGCCGAGGAGGATTGAATCTGTTATCGAAAATAAATGTGGACATACAAAATTCTGAAAAAATAAAAGGTTAGAATGGCCATGATGAAAGCTGGCTCTTGCTGCATTGGTTTCCTGTTTTGGAGGCGTGTATTTTCAGTAGATCCAGACAGTTTTTAATTTTACATAAGAGCAAACACTTTACTGTTCAACTTGGAAGTAATGCAGTTAATGTGAGTTCATCATTTGAATCATTTGACATTTAATTGACAGTGCGCGGGGGTGTACTCGCTTCTGTGTGCTGCAAATGGTCATTTTAAATTTGCAGGTCCATTGCTTAAAATGCTTAATAGCATTCTCTTAGCCTTCAAGTCTGTCTCTTTTGGTGAGCTGGGTTTTCTGTGGGCACTTCAACTTTCAGCACAGCAGCACGTAGGCCAACTTTATGTCAAAACCTGGGGAAAATAACTCATACCCCCAAACTGTAGTCTCTAATTAACTTTACCTTTGCTCAGACCACAGAATGGCGTGACAGCCCGAGAAAACTGACCAGAGCCGTTGTGCAACCATGCGTGTATAGAGTTACACTGTGGTTTGAGCCAGATTTATATTATATTGCCATACAAATATTTTCAGATGACAAAATTGACAGGTGACTGTTTGCCTTGGTGACCAAGCTGGATTTTGTTTTAGATGCATTTTCAATGTGAGACGACTTAAAGCTCATAATCACATCATGTTGTAACTTGTTTGTCTACAGCTCTGGTCTAAAGAGAAACTCTGTCTTTCCCCTCGTGGTTATCACATTTTTGGAAGTCCCTCCAGTTGGTTCAGTGTTTGTGGTGGCGCAGAAGTGTGGTCTTTGGTGCTGCCGCTGAGAAAGGAGGAGAGGGATAATATCCTCTATTCTGACTTAATGCTTAGTAATTCAGTGAATGGGCTGTAGGCCTGTGGCACAGCTCCATTTGGCATTTGACACTCGTCTTTTCGCATTTTATGTCACACATGCAGGGGCACTTTCATTAGAGGTTGTTTAATTAACATTAGCTGTATTGGTTGGTTTTCAACTGGTCAGATTGATTTTTGTGATCGTGTGTTACCTTTCGCCCTGCCTCATTGTTGTGCAGGTTCATCAGCCTTCGGGCGTTTTTCCTGATCTCACGGGCATCCACGAAACGCCGTGAAAACTCCACGCCGTACTTGACATCAGCCGAGCAGCCTCCCCATTTCCAGCCCTCCTCCTGGTCGTGGTAGCCCTGCTTCTCCCGGTCACAACCGCACTGGCTCAGGTTGCCTTGGCTACAAGCTGTGGTTACCGCGTGGGCGACTCCAGCTGCTGTGATGGCATAAGTGAATGCTGCCTCCCTGCTGCCTAAAGAGTAAAATTGAGTTAAAAAATAAAGTAATGGAAAATAATAAATAATAATCAGTACTGTAATTGAGTAGCATAACTATGTCCATAAGTATTTGGACAATTTCTATAATTTTGCTTCTGTAAATCAAGATCGTGGATTTTAAATCAAATGTTCAATATGTGATTCAAGTGCAGACTTCCAGCTTCAATTCAGGGGGTTTAACAAAAGTTTTGTGTTAAGTGTTCCATTCCATTTTTATACGTAGTCCCCCATTTTCAGAGGCTCTAAAAGTAATTGGACAGTTGACTGACGAGCAGTTTCATGGCCAGATGAGGCCTGATCCCTTGTTATTCCATGACAAATTATTACAAGTTGATTCCAAGTGTTGAACGTGTATTTGGTAGCTTTGCACTGGAACTGTCAATACGAGGTCCAAAGAGATGTCAGTGCAAGTGAAGGAGGCCATCATTAGGCTAAGAAACCTAAATAAACCTATCACGAGACAGCAGAAACTTCAGGAGTGGCCAAATCAACAACCTGGTTAATTCTTAAAAAGAAGGAATACACTGGCCAAACACCAAAACGCTTGAAAGAGTGCAGAAGAAAACTGACATGTATGATCACAGAATTATTTCCATGGTCAAGAAAAACCTCTTCACAACATCTAGCCAAGTCAAGAACACACTCGAGGAGGTAGACCTGTTGTTGTCAAGGTGTACAATCGAGATGCCTTCATGAATGTAAAAACAGGGTTTACACCAAGGTGCAAATTGGTTAGGAAGACCAGATTAGACTTTCCCAGAAAAGATCACAAGGAGCCTGCACAGTTCTGGAAAAAAAAATTCTTTGGACAGATGAAACCAAGATTGATTTGTACCAGAAAAGTATGGAGAAGGAGAGAAACAGCTCATGATCGGAAGCATACCACATTATCTGTCATACATGGTGGAAGCAATGTTATGGCATGGGCATATATGCCTGCCAGTGGAACCGGGTTGCTAGTGTTTATTGATGATGTGACTGCTAAAGTGTAACTGCTTAAGGGATATACTTTCTGCTCAGATTCAGCCAAATGCTGCAAAACTAATCTGGCAGCGCTTCAGAGTGCAAATGGATAATGACCCAAATCATCTATCTAAAGGCAGATAAATGGGATATGAGAATGGCCAAAGAGTTACCTGATCTCAACCGAATAGAGCATGTTTTTCAGTTACTGAAGAAAAAACTGAAGGCGGAGAGACCCAAAAACAAGCAGCAACTGAAGGCAGTTGCAGTGAAGGCCTATCAGAGCATCTCAAGGGAGGAAAAGCAGCATTCGGTGATGTTCATGGGTTATAAACTTTAGGCATGTATAAAAATGGCTGTAATTCAATTCTACCACTAATCTGATGAAACTACATTCTATAGAATTACATATTTGTTATTGCAGCCAAAAAACACAGTATAAGTACAGTATAATACATACACATTTGTAAACTCACATAATACCTAGAGTATTTAACACTAGTGAAATCCTAATGCCTCCCCACTTTTTTTTTCTTTTTTTTTTTTTTAAAATGTAACGACTAGTATAAGTCCTTTCCAAGCAGGACGACAGCTTCTGAATATCAAACTCCAAAACATTTTTACTTTAAAGCCGTAATAAAAATGACCACTATCCTTCACGTTTCAATCAGAGGGTAATTAGAAACAGCTTTAGGGAGTCGACCTCAGTAATGACCCTGCCCCTGCAACCACAGCGAGGGTCAGGCCGTATTATGGGAAACATTTATCAGTCTAACTGAATAAAAACCACATTCAGCCACTGATGGTTACTGTTAGTAATGGGCACACACTCCTTCCCCCCTTTACAGAAACACAAAACACAAGCTGACAAGGTTGCAGAGCACAGCAGCAATTGTCAGCATCTTTTAGCCAGAGCTCCCATGCAGACAATTACAGTTTACATTGTGCTGTTAGGAAAATAGAGATAACAAAATTATCTTTTGGTGACATACTGAGAAGTGTGTCTGCCAATAAAAGACAACTTCAAATTAAAGAAATGGAAAATGCTTTAGGCACGATGCACTAGAAGGTCTTGTTGGACCCCTGGGAGTACTAATCAGAACCTCATTTTGGTAACAACTGAGCTCCACGTAAAACCTCCAAAAATATATAACAAACCAATTCACCTGAGTTAAGCAGAGTAAATCATTTCTTAAAATGTTATTGAGAAGTCCCAGCACGGTGGACAGGAGGCAGGTCAGAATCTGACACATTACAATCATTAGTAACACAATACTACACTAAAATACACACAATCAGCAAAATGCATGACCATAAGCAAGCGTCAGTACAACCAGACCTGCACAGTCATGCACTCCATGTGGAGACAGGCAGAGGAAGATTATGTAGAAGAGGAAATATGCCTGCTGAGATCATAATTATAAATCTATGAGCTGATTATAACTATGGTTACAGTTGGTAATCATCATCAGAGCCGCTTGTAGTACTGGTGATTAGAGGCATGGAAGCATGTCATTCAGTTAACAGGCAGCCCAGCTCTGTCCTGCTATGCTTGAGCAAAGAGGATCATGTTTTACAGGGGATATAGAGAATCTTAAGGAAGTAGTGAAACATTTCAGTTTTTAGAGCTGGCCTTGCTTTATCACTTCCATATGTAAACACTGCAGAAATATACATTTTAGAAGAAAATGTGACATAAGTTTCCCCCCGCTAGCTTACTAAAAGTAAAGGTGAAGCCCTGTTGGTGATGTAAAAGCTCACCTTTTTGAGCCTCCTCGAAGCGGTCATTTTCAGCCAGCCACTGGGCGTAAGGCACAAAGACATCGTTTTTGAACTGTGGGTGCTTCTCTACCAGTGAGAAGGCCTAAGACAGGTGAGAGGACAGAAGAATAATTATATGCTTGTGACCAGCCTTGAGGTGACTGTTGTTGTGATTTAGCACTATATAAATAAAATTGAATTGAACTGAATTGAACATACTGTAATATGTAACATTTTTCAGACAAACATGTTACCGTAAGTCCAAATACTTCTTCGACATTATTTATTAGCTGAGAACAATGAAAATTGTATGAGCTAAATTGATTTTACACTCAATTAGAACTACAATTGAAGCTCTTGTGCTGTTTGAATTACAGTGTAAACTGTAAAGAGCTGCTGTAGTGCCTTGTGGACACATAATGCTTATCACAGTGACTAATTAGCTAAATGTCCTGTGGCAAAATTTGAGCCAAGAATCACACACCTGTTATACCATATAGTAAAAGAGAACAAGTGTGTTTGAGGCCTTTAAGTCCATTCATTAAAAGAAATACTTTGTTTTAAAGAAAAGTGGGAGCAGTAAATAGCATCCATATGGCCTATGTTGTAACTCTGTTACAACTCTGTGGTGCAGTCTGGCTCCTCTTGGTGTCCACCACCCCAAGACACAAGGCACATAAAGCCTAGCAGATCTCTCAACCTCTGCTTCCCTCCCCTTCTCTTTCTTCTCTCTCTCTCCCTCTCTCTCTGAGGATTAAATATTCCAAGAAGACTTCCTCAGACATAACAGCAAGAAGCATGTGATCATAATTTGATGTTCTGTTTTTGGCTCTAGTGTTTCAACATGCAAATCGCCAATGTGCATCTCTGTAACGCCTTTAACTCGATTATAGACTGCAGATGGATTAAAGAAATGCAATATTTTCTTCTTGTCATGATCCGCCTTGATGGAGGAATTTGATTGGAAGCAGAACAGAATTTAAAGCGGATACTCTTTCACTGCAGTAGTGTCTTGAGCTTCTCACTAGCTAATCATCATGTGGGCATGGATTCAGAGAAATCCTAAGCTGGATGATTAGCTCTGGAGTGTGTGTGGTTTTCAGTTTGTCAGTGTAAAAGGAAATCGGGCAGACATATTATCTTATTGTTTGCATTCAGTTGTGGTTACTCTGACAAATAAAGTGTACTTTTCTGGGGAACCCTACAAAATTGAACAAGCCCTGAATATGGAGCAGCATATTTTGTGGTTTATGGTGCCACAGCAGTTTATTAAGTACAGCTCTATATGCTTCACATTATATTTATGTGATTGTCTCAGGACTTTCCATATATAAGTTATAATAAGCTGAGCAGGTGTGCATAAGTATGTCAGACCTCTTCCCAGTGTCGGGTTTCTACATGCAGGTGCACAAGAGCCTTCAAGTCTCCCATCTTGGAATAAGTCTCTGAGGCATAGCCATGGTGTTTCAGCCGCTTAAAGTGGTGTGCACATTTTGCTAACGGTTCACGTTCAGCCTTGTCCAATTTACGGGCGATGTCGATCAGCCTGGGTGAGAGAAGACAGGAATGAGCACACACATAGAGGGCGAGTGAAGATGAACCCTGCTGTATCAAACTATGCTCGTGACCCCAGAAAGAATGTGAATCAGTCAGGGTCACGAGCTGAATCTGATTCAGGTTAAAGAGCTCTGACTACATTCAGCAGCAGTGTCAGTTGCACTGAACCACTGGTAGCACCACAGGACGCTTACAGCGTGCAGAGAGCAGGTCAGATGGAGTCAGTGGGGAGCTCTGACATAGTCACCAGATATCAATTTGCCTGGTTTTCAACAACACAGACACACAGCACACATTAACAATAATGGATGCATGACTGAAACTTAAAGGGGAACTATTATGCTCATTCCCAGCTTTCATATTTTTAAGGATATTGGTTCTCATTGACATCATTCAGAGCTAAGATCAGTAAACTATCTGAAAATGAGCAGTTAGAGCAGTTTGAAGTCTGAGCTTTTGGCTCATAGGGATTACCTGTACATACGCTGACATCATCATTATTATTATTATTATTAACTTTGGCCATGTTTACTATAAGCATCAGCCATTATAACAGCATATATAACAGAAGACAAAGAAAAGCACCATAATCCCCCTTTAATCGAAAGGTTTGTTTCTGGTAATATTTTTAGCCCTCATAGCTTCCCCTTAGCATGTCTGTTACTAATGGCCTGTGAGTGAAACTCATGACATTTACTGGACATTTATTATTGCTGCCTTGTGCTACTAAGTTAAAACACAAACTGCAACTTAAACATCAACAAGTCAAATTAGGAGTCTCCGCATCTAAATGGGCAATGCTGCTCTGTTGTATTGTCCCATCATCACTTCACTAACGATAGAGTAGTCAAGTCAGTGTCTATGATCAAATACAATAATGTGAAAAAGTCTTGAGCCATCCGTCATTTCTTTATATTTTGCTTCCAAGGAGCCAGACTTAATTGTAATTTTTCTGGTCTTGAGTAATAGTTCTCCAGGCTTTAGTCCAGTCCTTGTACCTGACCATTTTCAGAGGAATGTTTTTTTGTTTGTTAAGCCACTTAACACTTACCTATAAATCATTCTAGAATTAAATAAGGCACCAAACTCAAGAGATAAATCGGTGTTGTGTCTACACATAACAGACAATTTAGCAAAGAACTGATTTAGGGACCTTACTAGCAGCCTATCACAAAAAGACAAAATTTTTTCCCATTTCTTTAGTTGAATCTATGAAAAAAATACCAAAGATAACACAGTTTGACATAAAAAAGTATTTTTGCACCAACAAGGTGATTCCAAAGAGCTGTTAGACAGAAAACTGGGCATATCTCAGGATGGTGTGCAGTGTATCCTTGAAAAAATGTGAGGAAACTGGACAAGTGGAGGACAAAAGAACAAGTGCTGGCCTAAAAAAATCTGTCTACAGCAGATGAACAGTATCTGAAAGTTCATGTCCTTAAGAAAAAGGAAAGAAGTCCAGCAAGAACCTGAGAATACATCTGGCCCCTCAGTTGATCTACTGTTTCGCTGAATCCTCACCATGGTTCAAATCATCGTCAGTATGTATGGAGGAGGTCAAAAGACAGGAACAACAGTGAGTGTCTACAGCCATCTGTAAAACACGTTGGAGGCTCTGTCATGGTTTGGGGCTGCATTTCAGCCAGTGGTGTTGGGGATCTTGTCAAAACTGATGTAATTATGAACGCAGAAAAGTACGGCCAGATTTTGATTCACACAGCCTGGACATTTTTGAAGCAGTGTGGGATCATCTTGAACAGAAAACAAAGCAAAAGGCAGCCAACATCCAAAGAAGAGCTTTAAATGTCCTTCAAGAAGCTTCAAGAACTATCCCTGAAGACTACTTAAAGAAATTATATAAAAGCTTGCCTAAGAGAGTTCAGGCTGTGTTGAAGAATAAAGATGGTCATACCAAATATTGACTTTCAAGCTTGTTAGAATTATACAAACTCTGTTTTTGCCTCATATACAGTATTTCCATGTATGTTAATAAATCACTGCACCTACAAAGAAATGAGGGGTGGGTCAAGACTTTTGCACAGTACTGTATTTATCAAACCTAGAAAGTTAGGTGACAGAGAGTTTTGAGAGTGTAGAGAATGAACATTTATAACATTAACTTGATATTACTGTAAAGCTTTGAAATAGAAGAACTAGATCTAGAATAAGTTTAAATTACATTTTGAAACCACACATTTAAAAAAAGGCAGTTTTTTAAAAAGTTAAACAGGAATAGCAGTATTTCAAAACGTGGAATATCCTGAATGTTTAATACAGAGACTGACACCTACATGTCTGCCCAGCCGTGTTCGCCTATAATGTCTATAGCTTTGAGATGTTCTCCTGCTGACAGGTACATCTCAGCTGCTGCCCGCGGCTCCTTGCTGCTCTTAGCCCAATCTGCCTGCTTGGTCATCAGCATCCGAGAGCTCTTTGGGTCTGTCACTCCAACAAACTCCTGCAACAGGAAAGACAAAGTTACAAACGTAACACCGCATTCATTAATTAAGAAATCCCCATTAAGACCGACAATAATCAACAAATGTAATGTAATGTGAGATCTAACAGTTCATCAAAAGCAAATTCCTAACAATAATCTGAAAGGAGAGGAGGAGAAGTCCAGTTCAGACAGGCAGAACCATGTGGGTCAAGTGTGAGACAGGAGGAAGCAAGTCACACAAACAGCAGGCAGCTACAAGGCCTTTCCCTCCGGTGTCCATCCTACCTAAAACAAACAGCCGGAGGGACCAGATGGCCACACAGCCACATAAATATACAGCAGCCACATCAAACACACATACAATCTGATACAAACTCAAGCACAAATATACATGAACGAGTCATGGCTGTGTCATCTGCTCCAGCAATGTGAGTGCAATGTTCATGATCAAAAGTGGAGGCACCGCATGTAAACATAATAAAGCATGAATTTGTCTCAGCTCCAACTAACCCCCTCATCAAAGTGTTCATGTAGGAACAGACGTTCGCTTTATTTCTCTCCTTTTGTGCCCCATTTCTGAACGTAACTATATGTAGCTTATGTCATACAGGGATATGTGTGTAAAAGTTGTGTGCACATCGGATGATATACATGGAGATTCTGATGATATATGAGGAGATGAAAGACAGACAGTAAAGGGGGGGGATGTCTGAACACAGTGCAGGGCCCCAACTTGGCATAACTGCACATGTTGAAGAAAACCATATGCTCTAATCCCCAGAAACATGCAATACTTTGCAGGTGTTTTTGTCTGTATTGATACAAAGGTACATTATATGTAAGAGCATGTGGTTTTATCAATGATTTAATCACCTTGGCGTAGTCAAACATGCGCAGGTCAGTGTACATGCTCAACGCTCTGGATTCGTGGCCAGTACGTTTGTAGAGCCTGGCTGCCTCGTGGAATTTCCCCTGGTAGGCGTAGACGTCTGCCAGAAACAGGTCATTGTCGTTCTCACCCCGCTTCTTCCTCTCCTACAAATCAGTCAACACAAACATTGACTTGGGTGCTGAGATTAACAGTCACATACATTAGTGCACACACACACACACACACACTTCTGCACAACAGCTATACATGTGAGTTCACATATACATTGAGTTGCACAACACTGAAGGCTGTTGAACCTTCACAAACCTCTTCTACCATCAGCCACAGCAATAGCAAACACTTTTCCATATATAATCTCACTGACAAAGACAGACTCATTTCAAATAAGAACAAGGAGAAACATCCAAGTTATAACAGATTCTGCTCTGCTCAGCAAGCAGATTATTAAGGATTTGTGTATATGCTTAGATGTGTGTATGCATGTCTGTGTGGACTCGACTGGAAAAGGTCAGTCAGGATACAGGTTCCTCCCTTGCTTGAGGTTTAAGTGTAGCCCAGAAAAAAGCCTTACAATTACTGACATTATTGTATGATGACAATGATTATGATTCAGTATTTAATGATGTCAGCATATACACAAGCCAGAAAAGAAATCAGAAGACAAAAAAAGTAAAATTGTCCCTCTGATGATTTAGTATTACCTCAATGCTATTGATTAGCTCCAGGTAGCGTAGGTCTCTGATTCTAATGAAGGCCTGAAAAGGTGGAGAGGAAAGATTTAGTATAATTGCTTCTCACAGTCTGTTGTTTTGTGTTCTTATTTGCATCACTAACTTCTTAAAAATTCTGCATCATAGATTGATTAAGCATGTGGTTTCACTGTTGATTTGGCTAACTTGGGTAATGTCCATATGTTGGTGGTAAGGGGTTGCAGATAACATGATGAAGAATAAGGCTGTTGTATATTTCTATTGCTCATTTTACTAGAAATAGTAAATTCTGAAGGATGGTAATACTGGTCTTACTTAATCAGAACAGTGTGTGTGTGTGTGTGTGTGTGTGTGTGTGTGTGCTGACCTTCTTGGCAGTCTCAAAGTCAAGTCCCTCCAGGGCTTCTGTGGCCAAATCCCTCCAGTCACTATCTGTCACACCCAGACAGGCAATCTGGTAGGCCTCCTTAAACATCTTCCTCTCCAAGTATTGGTACATGGGTGCAGACTGGCAGACCAACAACACCACAGTTAAAAGCATTATAAATACAAATTTGTGGAAAAGAACAGCCACAAACTAATCAATAAACAGAAAGCGAGCCACATACAAAACATCTTTACAAAACACTTTTTTTCAGTAACTGTTATAAATTGCATCCATATACATCATTATGTCCTTATAGTACAAATAAATAACATATTTAAGATAAAATGACCACGACCACGGCACGTCTTTCTGCAGACATGTAGAAACAATTTAGGGCACCGACAGAGGAAATGCAAAGGTTAAATGCATTTCACTGGTACACTTTCTGTGAGTCACAGTACTATCAACAGCATGTTGTGGAAGGAAATGAAAAATGTTACTTGTGGAATATTTTATTATGCTTTAAAAAACATGTAACTCTGCTTTACAACATTACAAACACTACTACGAAGGCCAATTCCAAAGTAAGCATAGAGGTCAAAAGGTCAAGCAGAGATAATATAATAAGATTTGAAATTTGACAATTGCATTTTATACTTTATACAATTCCAATTCATACGAGCCCGATTTCACCAAGATTGGACAAATACTTTAGGAATTATTAGACATGACCTAGTAACATATCATGAAAAACAAGCGCTATCTAACAATTTTAACCATCAGTTTTAGTTTCACCTAAAATTCGTAAATTTTGACCATATTTATTCCAGAAGCATTGTGGCTGCAGACCAGTGTCACCACATGGAACATCATCATTGCTTTCAGACTAGAGCAGGCGGACAAGATAATACCCACCTGTGGCACCTCAACTGCAGACATGGAATACACATGGAGACAGAATATCTTAGAGCCGTTGTAGCCGACCATAAAGCCTTGCATCTTCTGCTGGTGTACAGGAAAGTTGCTAGCCTTAATATTAAGGTAGCCATTCCCAGAGAAGCACAGCATGTCCTCACACTGAGTGTTCCAGGCTACACTATTAGCATTAGGCTCCTATAAGGAAAATAAATGGAAGTACACAGGAATAATGAGGTGAGAGGTGACTGTGGAACACATATACGCCCGGGCTATTGCGAATAAACCTGTTCCTGTACTTAATGCAAGTAATTGAGCACACATGCTCGTTTCCATTTTATTTCACTCCAGTGCACTTCTGAAATGCATTTCAAAGCCTGCCAAGTTAGGTTCCTTCGTCACACCCTTTCCAAAGTCTGCTGACCTGAAAAAGTAGTTCTTTACTCTTGATGTCATAGACAAGGAGAGTGTTATGCTCATCCACCACAGCCAGTTTATTGCGGGAGGCGCTCATGTCCAGGCAGCGTACTGACGTTGTCAGCTTCAGCAGTGTGATGGGAAACGGGTTGTCAACAAATATCTTTAAGATCTGCAAATAGAGAATAAAGAATCAGTACTGATTCTAATTAGCTCCAGTAATGGATGTACAAACAAAAATCAGCAGTTTCTTTTATGTTCAAATTCCAGGAGCACTGGCATGTGAGCATGACTCCCACTTCTGAGGTTACTTTGTGTGAGAATGGATCTTCTTGAAGTACTCACAGCACCATTCTTTAACCCTACGAGTAGGCCCTCTCTGCCTGGTGGACCACCAATCACTTTGATGTATCGAATTAGAGATTCCATCACCCATTCCTTTTCCCTCACACTGTTGAAGGACAGGCACTGGAGTCTCTTCTCCTGCACAAGAGAAGAGTGAGAAGGTTGAGACTACAATTATATTTGACAAATGGAGCACTGACTGGAGCAGTATTGTCGAATGTTTCTGTTTTCATCGTTTCACAGTCTGTTAATCTCATCCTTAAAGCAATTTAAACATACTCGTAAATGTCTTAGAAATCCTAAACACAGTGCTCTTTTAAGCATCAAAAGGTGTTTAAAGAATGTAATGCTATAAAGATTAACAGTGATTTGATTTGACAGTGACATATACAGCACAGACCACATGAATACAGCCCATTTATATTGTCTAAAAGTTTTTTAAGGCATGAAACATGAGTATGCCTGATAGAGAGATCTGAAGCACCTCTGTCACACACAGACAGATTTAAAAGGAAATAACCGCTGCATTATGGCTGCTCCTCCTCCCTACCAGTCTCTGTTAGACACACAGAGACAAGAAGCAGAGAGGAAACCCAAGAGACATCAACTGGTTCAGACTATGGTGCCTTCCCCTTTATTCAACTGTCTTAATTTATCCAGTTTGAAGAGGGTTGAGAAAGGGAGAGAGACAGAGCCTGCAGAGCACACGCACAGCTGGAGTCTTTTGCGAACTAGGCAGAAACATCTGGGGGAACAGCCATTCCATTTCTGGACTGTTTGGGCTTGAAGTAAATGTCTAAACACTGATTTACTGTGCTTTCATCGTATTAATAGCGCTCAAATGTCACTGCAGCCTCTTGCACAATCAAGTGTGCATTAGTGCAATTCACAAAGAACAGCAGCCCCACTGGAGACCAGAGGAAGTATAACTGAAGGAAAACACACACACAAGCACTGGTTGACGAAAGCAACTTTAAATGAATGTTTTGATGTATTTTTCCACTACAAAATAACTGTGGACCTCTATCTCTTCTGACCTGACACAGAATGATATGCTGGGAGCAGACGACCAGCAAGTTGCATTCAAACTTCCTGCATATTTTCTCCTTGACACGGTAGTGCATGTCTGAGGAGTCATCTGAATAGAGCTCATAGATGTGGATCTTCTCGGGTAGCTGGATGGCAAGACGGTTTCTATAGATGGCGATCTTCTTCACAAGCTCACGACACTTGATCCTCACTGAGAAAAAAAGAGATAAATGAGAGAGGGTAGTCATGTAAGGAGGGTGAGGAAGGTTTAATTATCTTAGCCAATGCATCCGGTTGAATAAATCTGCGGTCACAATTTTTTCTTCAAATCGCCCTCCCTCGTTTGTGTGAAGAAATTAAATACTGTCACCTCTCATTTATATAGAAAATCCTATTATAGCAAGATGTTCACTTAAAAATTAGATAACTACTCATTAAAAAAGGCAGGCCATCTGCTCTTAAATTAGATTAATTTCATCACTGCTGGTGGCTTATATTAATAATATGACAACAGAAAAATGACAGTAAATTCCTGTTAAAGTTATTAATAATTTGAGAAGTTTAGTTCTCAAAATGCTGACTGCATCACCACTCTTGATCATGTCACTGTGAAGCTATAAGACATACAACTAATTTTTTGGCGAGGCATCACAATAGGAATCATATCTTAAACTCAGTAGCTTGTATGTCTGAGCAAAAGTGCACCTTTTTGCTCAGTGATGAGGTGCTGGACAATGACATCAGTCATGCTGTCTCTGTAAGCATAGCGATCCTTGTAGAGGCCATGAACTGTACTGAAGATAAGTTGGTAGCAGGCGATGGTCCCATCCTGGCAGCCCAAAACCTAGGTAAGAGACAACAATGTAGCAGTACATCCCATTAACACTTCTAAAAACAGACTGTGAGAGTGGGAAAATGTTCCTGTTGTTAAAGCATCTACACGGCAGAACTGAGAGAATCTTCTAACAACCAAATCTCTCTCATCGCTTTTAGTAAAACATAGTGAAAAGAAAAGCTGGGAAAGTGTTACTTTAAAATGAAACAGCTTGTGCATCTGTGCAGTTAAGGAGGCGCTCTGTTAGAAGATCAAATGTCACCCTAAATGTCACGTCTGAGCTTTCAGTGTGTTGCATTTTATTCTCGTTCTTCTATCACAACACTTAAATAATAGTGCATGTTACAGTGAGAGTAATTTCTCTAGACATACGGCTTCACAAGCTGTGAACCCACCACAAAGTTGGAGTCAGGCTTAACCCGGCAAGTCCACACCCAGGAGTTCTGCTCTCCAATAGTTCCTAACCGCACACCATCTTTTGTGTAGAGGGACGCCTGTTTATCAGAGCCACCCATCACTATATACTCGCCCTTGGAGAAGTAGCTGACGCAGCATGGGTCATAGGTGAGAGTCCTGTCTTTTCCAATCTGAGACAGACAAAGAGAGAAGAGGACATTAAAAATAGGAATAAAACAAGCATTTCTTGTATTTATTGCCCAAGGGCCCAGGCCAGCACTCCCCACTGTCTGGGTTTGCACACTTCAAAGTCCTCAGTACATTCAACCAATTCCTTTGAGTGTTCGATGAAAAGCCAGACAAAAAAGAAAGTGTTTCTTCGGTTTAAATAGCCTCCTTTGTATCAGTGTTCAAAGTCCATTTGCACAACATCATATCAGGTCGCCCCATTTGGTACATCTGGTTTTCCTCACTTTGGGATAAAGCTTCCCTGACAATCCATAGTTATTTTCTCTCATTGTGAACAATTCTTGGTGTTGTAATCAAAACAGCATGTTCAATAGATAAATAGGCCAATGACAAAATACGAGCCTAAGGCATAACGGCAGAGTAATGAACACTGCATATTTGTCTATAATTACGATATCGCCCACTGGGAATTTAGGAGGAAAGAGGAATTGTGAAGGGGGCATTAAAGCATAGCAGGACCACTTCCAATGTTCTGTTATGGTTTCAATAGACCCTGACAGTCTGATTAAAACAGGAAACACTCCATAAAGAGTTTCAAATATGCTATATTTTGAACAAACAGACTCGTTTTGTGATGTTGCTTCTTATTGCTTTACCAAGTTATAGCACATACCACTGACACTGTTTTAAAATGTTCTAAGTCTTCTGGTATTTCCCATGAAATGTAACAGGACTGCCTGTGTTTAGTCTTTTCAACAGTTAAAAGTAACAGAGAAGATAGATTTGAGAAAAACATGTTGCGATAACGAGACACTGTATACACTGTATAAATATTACAAGTCATGATGGTGTCTGTACACCAACATAGGCATGATCTGGTGTCACCATGTGCAATGTTGCCCCAGGGGTATCACTGACCAAACCAACCAATCAAATTTTTGTGATCTCAAAGCTCTGCAACTCAGAGAAAAACACCGCACACATGGGAGAAGTTCACTTTCGTGGATTTTCTACCTGAAAGGCTTTTTAACCCTAAAGCGACCAAGCTATTTTAGCAACTAAAATGACTGAAATATATTATATTTTATATGGGAATACTATTTTTTGTTTTTTTTGTCAATGGACTGGCCCACCTCTCACCATATAATAGCCACATGATAGCTGGGATAGAATCCAGCTCCTTCCCACGACTCTAAACTGGATAAGCGGTTAAGAAAATGGATAAATGGATGGTTCCTCTTGTGTTTATCATACCGATAATGTTTCTTTTATCTATTATAAATGTTCAAAAATTTTCTAAAGTAATTAGTTATGGTTTTTAATATTTTATTTTGCAAAAGTACTTAGGGTTCATCTTGCTAGTGTAGGTCTGTCAGCAATCGTTCAGTACAAAACATTACAATGTACTGATGATAAGTGAAAAATTACAATAAAATCAAAGCCTCTATTGTTAAAAAAGACATACATATGTTTCATTAATGACCTCCTTCAGTTATCCTTAACATACCAATGGACCAGTCCTTGTAGAAAACTATGAAAAGTTGTAGAAGAAGTAAACTGCCGAATCCATAGTAGGACATATAAATATACAAAAGCGAAATGACCCCACTTGGTCACTTAATAGTTAGGAATGGCCACCATTAGTGGTGAAAATAGTGGATAACAAGCTATTATACCTTAAGTGTTTCTTTGCAGTTTGGAGGAGGTAGGGGTGGAGGGGAATGTCTATACCTAACCTATGTAAAACTGAAAAAAATTATTTTAAAAATTTAAATCCACAGTGTCTAAAAAATAATTTCACATTTACTTTTGGATTCACATGGGACACAAAACTCATAGGTGAAAGTCTAAGGGTTTGAAAGAAGGCAACTGGACTTCTTTAAGTTGTTTGAAGACATTTTACCTTTCATCCAAAAGGCTTCTTTAGTTCTAAAACCAAATGGTGGAGAGTAGGTATTTAAACCCTAGTGGGGGTTGTCTCTTGAGTGGTGGTCGTTAACCTACTATTGATCATGTGAGTCGTCACATGAGCCAAGGTGTGAAAAAAAGGCGTGGGTCGTTATCACCACAGGTTTCAGATGAAACCACTGTGAGACCTTGCCCCAAACTATCATGTGTCCTTTTGAGGTCACCTGATGCAAGATGTGGATGGGGGTTGAGGCGCCTGGGAAGGGATCTCAAGACTGCATTGTATGTGGCTGACAGTTGGTGTCGTAAGCCACCACCTCTGTTCAATGATGGTCATTCACAGTGGACATAGATGGCCTCTTTTACTCCTCTTTCAAACCATCTGTCTTCTTGGTCCAAAATGTGAACATTGGCATCCTCGAAAGAGTGACCTTTATCCTTTAGGTGCAGATGTACAGCTGAGTCTTGTCCTGTCGAGGTGGCTCTTCTATGTTGTGCCATGCGTTTATGGAATGGCTGTTTGGTTTCTCCAATGTAGCACTCTTCACTGCACTGTACAGCATACACCAAGTTGCTTAGTTTGTGTTTGGAGTTTTGTCCTTGGGATGAACCAGTTTTTGTCTGAGGGTGTGGCTGGGTCTGAAGTGCACTGGGATGTCGCACTTGGAGAAAATTCTCCTGAGTTTCTCTGA
>VUQS01067536.1:0-13474 GCA_015108495.1 Heterochromis multidens | reverse complement strand
CCCCACAGTTACCTTGCTATACTGCATCATTCACCAGACGGTGTTGTGTGCCAAACTGTCTGGTGACTGTCTCCAGTCAGTAATGGTTAGCTGTACTGTCAAACATCATGCTGTTTTTATTGTCTTTGCAAGCTTACTTGTGCTATTGTTTCTGAATGTGTCATGATCTTGTACTGTATTTGTTCATTGTTCAGTTTCACAAAGCAGATGTGACAGGAATGTGCTTCCTTGTGGTGCAAGGTTTCCCTGTTACAGTATATGTGGTAATGACCCTCATAACATGTACAATACTGGTAAGATTTCATAATTTCATCTTAAAGGAGAAAACACCGGCACACTTTGATAAAAAAAATACTTTAGTGTTTATTAAATGGCAAAAGGACAGATGCGTTTCAGCTATAAGCCATCATCAGCACAATTTAAGACAAACGACAATCCCAATATATAAAATGGCAAGTGTGCTGTTCTATGCTGTAGTCTGCTGGGGAGGCAGCATCAGAAACAAGGATGCAAGGAGACTGGACAAACTAGTGAGGAAAGCTGGCTCTGTGATTGGAGCCAGACTGGACACGCTGGGGGAGGTGGTGGAAAGATGCACACTAAAGATGTTAGAAGCCATCCTGAACAACTCTGATCACCCACTTTACAACATCTTTATGGAACAAAAAACCATCAGTACTGGAAGACTCCTCTCTCTCCGTTGTAAAACGGAGAGATACAGAAAATCATTCACACCCACAGCCATCAGGCTTTACAATTCTCACATAAATAGCAGATGAGCTGTCAGACAAATGAATTTCCCTCTGGGATCAATAAAGTTATTCGTATTCGTATTCGTATTCGTATTCGTATTTTTACAGAAACTGTCTAAATCCTTTAGGTTTCTTGGCTGCTGCTTGGCAACTCAAAGCTTCAGCTCCGTCCACAGATTTTCTATAAGATTGAGGTCTGGAGACTGGCTTGGCCACTCCATGACCTTAATGTGCTTCTTCTTTAGTCACTCCTTTGTTGCCTTTGTGGTATATTTTGGGTCACTGTCATGCTGGAAGAACCATCCATGATTCATCTTCAGTGTTCTGGCTGAGGGAAGGAGGTTCTCGTCCAAGATTTTAATGGTACATGGCCCCATCCACTGGCCCCTCAGTGCGGTGAAGTCATCCTGTACCCTTAGCAGAAAAACAGCCCAAAGCATAATGTTTCCACCTCCATGCTTGACTATGGGGTTGGTGTTCTTTGGGTCATACTCAGCATTTCTCTTCCTCCAAACACGGCAGGTCGAGTTGATGCCAAAGAGCTCAATTTTGGTTTCATCTGACCTCAGCACTTTCTCCCAGGCCTTCTCTCAATCATTTAGACGTTCACTGGCAAACTTAAGACGGGCCTGTACATGTGCCTTCTTGATCTGGGGGACTTTCCAGCGCTGCAAGATTTCAATCCATTACAGCATAGTTGTCATGAGATGTGCTGTGTGGAAGGCTGAAGGTGGACCCAAGAGCAGGACTCCGAAGACGAAACATGAACTTAAACACAGCTTTAGTGCTGGAATTTACAAACTTAGGAACCAAATACAACAGTAAGAAGTGGCTAGGATCAGGAACCAGAACTAGAAACTAGACGAGGAAACACAGAACACACAGCAATGGGGGAAATGTAAGACGACGACGTGACAAAGAACAGAGGGAGACGCAGACAATATATACACACAGGAGGGAATCAGGGCAGAGAGGACACACCTGGGAAACTTGGCTGGACCGAATCTGACTGATGAGACACAGGAAGCAAAACTGAACATAACGCACACGAGACAAAGGACTATCACAACAAAACAGGAAACTAATACTGAGACAGACTGAGACATACAAACTTGACATAGACAAAGGGAGAAAAAACATGGGGACATGACAGACACAGAGACACGACTGGGGAAACAGACCGGGATCACAAAGAGAACAGAAGATCAAAACCACTATCAGAAAACTATAAGACTTAGAACATAAATCCTTTCTAAAACCAAAGATAAACAAGAATACAAAATTAAAAATACTCTTAACTAGGAATAAGGAATAGCAAACTCAAAACACTGGGTCAAAGACCCAGGACCATGACAGTAATGTGTTACCAATGGTGTTCTTGCTGACTGTGCTCCCAACTGCCTTCAGATCATTAACAAGCTCCTCCCGTGTCAATCTCGAGGGCGATTGATGGTCATTTTATATTTCTTCCATTTCCGACTAACCACACCAACAGTTGTAACCTTCTCACTGAGCTTGTTGCTGATGGTCTTGTAGCCCATTCCAGCCTTGTGCAGGTCTACAATCTTGTCCCTGATGTCCTTTGACAGCTCTTTGGTCTTGCCCATAGTGGTGGAGAGGTTGGAATGGAAGAAATTGATTCTGTGGACAGGTGTGCTTTATACACATAATGAGTTGAAATCAGGAGTATTTGTAATTGATTGATTGATTATTATCTGTGTGCCACATGGACACACAGGAAGTCTGAGGTAGTCAGAATTCTGGATGAGTTGTAGGGGGTCAAATAATTATTTCACACGATGACATGCAAATCAATTTATAACTTTTATGTGATGTGTAATATGAACCAAAAATTAAAAAAAATAAATAAATTTTTGGTTCATATTCTGCCTCTCTCCATTAAAATTAAACTACCATAAAAATTAGAGACTGTTCTTTGCAAGTGAGCAAACTTACAAATTCAGCAGGGGATCAAATAATTATTACCCCCTCTGTATGTGGTACATTTATTGACTTTCATTTTTAAGTTATCACAAGTCGACTTCTCCTAAAATTGATACTAAAGAGGAAGGGTATGTGCTCAAATGTGACACTGGGGGGTCCTGACCAAGTGTCACTAAATGGTAACTTGGGAGTGAAACCAACCACCTGGGAGTTAAACTGAACAATAGTTCTGGGTAGGCCCTGCCACTGAGTAGTTGTTTAACCTCCTCAGTGACCTCACCTACAAAAGCCAGGAGCTCCTCCTGTGCTTCACCTACTGCCAGAGCCACACTCTGCTTGGCATGCCGGTACCTGTCAGCTGTCTCTGGAGTCCCACAAGCCAACCAATCCTGATAGGACTCCTTCTTCAGCTTGACCGCTTCCTTCACCTCCGGTGTCCACCATCTGGTTAGGGAATTACTGCTATGAGAGGCACCAACCACCTTACAAAACCACATAGCCACCTCATTAGTGGATTTGCAGAACATGGTCCACACAGACTCAGTGTGGGTTCAGATCAGGCAGACGGTTCCTCACAATCACACTGCAAAAATTGGCTATGTAAGATAATAACACTTGGGAAGATTTCTTGAAATAAGAAAAAATATCTAGACTTTTGACAAGCGAGAAATATCTTAAAACAAGTGTTGAAACACTGATTCCAGGTACTTTATTAAGTCAAATAAACTCAAAATTAGCCTGTTGATGCTTCTTTCAGTGTTGTTTCTTTCTCACTTTGAGAGAAAAGATCTTAAAACAAGAGGAACCAAACAAGATGATTCTTCTGAATTCAAGTATTGTTATTAATAGATTTTCTAAAACAATACAAAGCATTTACACTAGATGAATTGAAGCACAGTATAATATATAACAACCTTTATTGGAATTCTCCAAATAGCAGCAATTGCTTAAAAGCATTGCACACATGAAAGTGCAAAAAAAACCCACAGAAATAGTAATGTTAATGTCCATCCATCCATTCTCTTCAGGGTCGCAGGGCCTATCCCAGCTATCATAGGACAAGAGTTGGGGTACACTCAGAACAAGTCATCAGCCTGTCACAGGGCAAAAAGAAACAGACAACCATCCACACCTATGGGCAATTTAGAATCACCAGTTTACCTAACCCCTTTCATAGGGAGAACATGCAAACAAGAAGAAAGGCCCTAGCCAGATGGTGAATTTGAACCCAGGACCTTCTTGCCGTGAGGCAGCAGTGCTAACCACCGCACCATCATGCCCATGTGCTAATATAATTGTATGTGTGTGAATTGTTACTGGGAGGTCTTAAAACAAGATTTCACAGCTAAAAATGGTTGTAAGACACAATGTCATCTCAAATAGTGTCTTGGTGATAAAATGTAGCCTAATATGCATATAAAGTAACTAATTTTAGGATTTAGTAACTAAGTAAGAAAGAAAAGACATATATTCTCAAAAAAAGATTAAAAAGAATTTTAGGCTGAATATAAGATTGTAAGACTTGGTTAGATAGCCAATTTATGCAGTGTATGAGCAAGCACTTGGCACCAGTGGGAAGGAAAAACTCCCTTTTAACAGGAAGAAACCTCCAGCAGAACCAGGCTCAGGGAGGGGCAGCCATCTGCAGCGACTGGTTGGGGGTGAGGGGAGGAAGACAGGACAAAAGACACACTGTGGGGGAGAGCCAGAGATTAATAATAACTCATGATTAAATGCAGAGTGGTGTATAAATACATGGTGAGTGAAAAGAGGTGAGAGAAGAAGAAACACTCAGTGAAGTCAAAGACGTCACCTTTACGTTGTCTGAAGTTAATAACACAAAAGTACTCAGTCTTCTCTCCATCTGCTTTTATACAGACGTTTAATCAGGATATCTTGTTGTCATATTATAACTCAGTGGGTATCTGCTCCAGAACACCTTTGTGCTGGATAGGAAAGTCCAGATAACAAGAAGGTAGTTGGGGTGGTGGTTGGATATTATTAGGATCCGTGTACAAAGCCTGATTCATTTGCAGTTGTTGAAGTTGTATAAGGAGAAATGGCTGTTTGGGGGGTATTTCTTGCCTAACACATCAGCCTGTCCGCTCTTTTGAGTCCAACAACACTTATTTTGATGCTTCAATCATAGCAAAAATTTATTATTTCAAAGATTCATACATGCAAATCAATTTACAACCTTTGTGTAATGTGTTTTTTTCTGGATCTTTGGTTGATATTCAGTCTCTCTCCAATAAAAATGAAACTATCATTTAAATTAGAGACTCTTCATTTCTTTGTAAGTGAGCAAACTTACAAATTCAGCAGGGGACGAAATAATTCTTTCCCCCACTGTATTATATACACAGTGCTACAGTGGTCATCATGGAGGGTTAGTAGAAGGTGCTGGGCCTTTTGAGTGAGCACCTACATTTGGAGGCAAATACTAAGGTCAGAAATCTAATTTTGCTCTTATAAGTTAGTTTGATTTTAATTGATTTGTTCATTAAGTTAATTCTTGTGTGTTTTGTGCATCTGTGCAGAACATACTGAATCAATTAATTGTTGTTTCACTTAATACACAGCAAATGTGTGAAATAAAGTTTGATGCTCTGTGAAATGGTTGGCATAAATTATCGTGTTCACATGAATAGATTGATAAATTATGTGCAGACAATGTTAATCTTTTGTGCTGTGATATTAAGTCACACGAGCCTTTGGAATAACACATTTTTGTTATGATAAACAAGTGTTTCGTAACCCAAAAGAGCTGATTACGTGTTCCCATAATGCCAACAGGCATCAGCCATGGGTAGAAGGTTCTTATATGTTTTTAATAATGTTTACCCAAAGTAACAAATAAGCTTTTCATGGTGAATCTTGGATAAAGGAACAAACTGAATTGTATGGCACATCTTCATCCAAAGTGTCAATAAGAAAGGCAAAGTTTACACACGGTTTAGACAGAGTCTACATTCAAAGAACAAACTCACACTTGTCAACATACATTTACATGAGCACAAGTAGGACAATGAAAGTAAGAAATACCTCCCAAACTGGCATTTCTCTTCATACAGCTTCAACAACTGCAAATTAATTATAGTTCTCACAAAGACAAGGTGTTCTGAATAAGTCTGTATAAAACAAGACTGAGAGAAGAATGTGTACTTTTTTGTTTTTAACTTCAAACAAAGTAAATGTGACATCTTTGACTTTAATTCAGTGACAAGTTGGAAAATGAAAACCACCACTCCTCGTGTGTGTTATAGTTATAGTTGCTGCTCATGCTTCACAAAGATAAGGACTGCTGCCAACAGGAACTATCCTGTGTGCAATTACTAGTTGTTCTAGTTTGGTGCTCAAAACTTCCTTGATTCCTTAACTGAAACCCACAAACATCAAACCCCTCATATACCTGTCACACTCATCATATAGAACATTTTTGTTTCACTTTTCTGGGAGACACAGAGGAGATCTAGATCACTGTCGCATTTTAACACATTTGTTTATGCCTGTGGTCCTGGATTCATTTGATTCTGTATTGTGAAGAAACACACACGTTACTGCCCCTGCTGCATCACTTCATCTTCATCTTCATCTCAGACCATGTGGCAGACAAGACAATTCCTGATCAGCTGTTCAAATAATTTAAAGGCAAAGTTGCAGCTTTTTACCTGTGAATTTCTGCTTTTTTCAGGGGAATGCGTGACAGATTATTTTTAGTTCTTGGATATTTTACAGACGAAATAATCAGTGTTTAAACCAAGGAAATAACTGTGATATACTGACAGTCATTACCTGCAAATCTAGAGCAAACCTAAGCATTTATATGTGGAAACAGCTGCTCAAAAACACCAAGAATATAATTTGGTGCTTTCATCAGATGATAATGAATCTTCCTCTGCCATAATGGAGGACCTTTATTTTCAAGCATAAACCACAAGAGGCTAACAATGGTTGTTTTTAAAGACAACTAATGACGTTCCTGTGTGATTAGCCATCTCTGTGCCTTTCTTGAGATCGTGATTGTGGTTGTTTTCCCTTATTTGTGATCTCTTCCACATCTCCAGCACCGCTTTCCTGTTTAAATCCAGGATACCTTCTGCTCTTTATTAAGTTCCTTGAAATCTGAGCACTGGTTGAAGTTGTGCTCAACATTGTTGCAGAAGAGGCAATACTTCTTTGGCTTCTCTGGTTTGGTTATTTGGGGCCATACGTGTTTAGGAGGCTCTGATTCCTTGGCTGGGTTGGGGGTCATATCCCAGTAAGACAGTGGCGGTGCCTGCTGCAGATTTCTGCTTTGCTTTGACACCCTTCTGACAGTCCACTCACAGCTCTTGAATACAGACTTCATATTCAAGTCACTCTAAAAAAAAATTTAGAGTTGGGATGGGTGTATGAAGAGGTTCATGAAACACTTAAACTGTGCTCTTAGGTTATGTGGTAGTTTGGACAGCAGTCAGGTGAAGTGTGACCCACACTCCAGTTCCACTCTCCCCTCCTTCCCGAGTTGCTCCGACTACAGCTTTCAGGGCAAACAGACTGACTCCACTCTTAATTGGAGGCTCAGCCAGAACTTTGGTGATGCGCTGCAGGGCCAATTTGTGAGGCTGACCATACAGCTCTATAAGAGATGCCATGGTCTGGCTATAAGGGTACATGCTATTGTTGTAGGAATCAGCAATAAGAAGAGCATCTTACAAATTGACATGATTGACGGTGATCTGGTACTTGAAGCGTTCAGTTGAGTCATGAGACTGGATATTGCCGAGGGCTCTTCTCAAGTGGGAAAACTGATGGGGGTCATTGTCATGGTCCTGGGTCTTAGTTTTATATCCTAGGTTTAATTTTTTTTTTTATCTTTAGTCTTTGGTTACTGGTTACTTTTGTACTCTGGGTTCTGTTTACATTTTGAGAATTGGTTGTATTTACTTCTTTGGGTGTTTCAGTTTAATCTAACCTCCCTGGTGTTCCATTGTATTTTGTTGTCAAGTCTTTGTCTCTGCATTAGGTGTTTCCCTGTTTAGTTGCTTCCTGTTTTATTTTAACAATCATGCATCTCTTGTGTCTTGTATTTAGTTTTCCTTCCCTGTGTTATCCTAATTAGTTTCACTTGTGCCTCATTCCCCAGCTGTGTCTAATTCCCTGATTAGCCCTCGATGTGTCTATGCGTGTATATATAGCCCGAGTTTCCCTTTGTGCTTTGTCTGAGCATCTGTTTGTCTACCCTCCTGTTTTCCTGCCATTGTGTTTGTCGTGGTTCTGCTTTGGATTTTAGTTCTTGGACTTTGGATTTTGTTCTTCTTTCATGGATTTTGGCTTTCTATCTAATAAAATGTTGTTTTTAGTTTATTCCTGTGTGTCTGTGAGTCCAGCATTTGGATCCTTCTTACCCACCCTTGACAGTCACCAGTAGTAAAATATGGAATATGAGGCTTTGGTCCACAATACAAGGTCTACTGACTAGCTTGAGGTTCCTGCTGACCTGCTGAGCTTCTCCATTCTCTTGATTCGGTGGGCGGCCATTGAGTTGGGTCAGCAAACAGTTCATGGAAGCATACAGGAGATCGGCAAGGAAGGGTGTATGTCTCTGCATAGTCTGGGGTGATCTCTGTCTTGGATGATGCACCAGTGCCATAATCAGACTTCATGCTTATTTTCCTGAGTTGCTCAGTCAGTTCAGTAGCAATCTCAGGTCGAATATGTTGAGAAAGTGGCATCTGTGGGAATGAGTCCTGAACTTCTGCACCAACAGAAATGTACAAGACTGGAGGTGGTGGCGGAGGGAATGCCTCAGGAACCTGTTGTGGATAAAGTGGAGGATATGACTCTGGCCAAGGCACACTACGCAGGTCATCTTCAGATAGGTTGAAAGACATGTTGTAAGGGCATAGAGGTGTGGTCTGGAGCAGGGGCCTTGGTGGAAAAGGCAATGATGTCATCAGTCTGGAAGAAATGTCCTCGATGGTGAGTGCTGAGGCCTAAAGTAGAAGGTCGAGGAGTGGCTAACGATTGTGGAGTGATAGCAATGGGAAGAATTTGAACCTCTTGCCTGAGCTGGTTATTATCCTCCTTCATTTCACTCAGCGCTGGTAAAACCCTTCTGGAAGAACATTTTGAGGGGTCTGTCCGTCAGGAACACTTTGTGATGCTCCCTATCTTCATCAGTGGAGTGGTCATGGAGTGCATGTGACTGTGGTAGTGGTCGCTGTGGAAGATTCATCAAGAAGATATAGAGATAACAAAATCAATGAACGTCACAGCAAGGACAAGCATTATAAGAAAATGCCATCTGATGCTGTGAAACTGTAGATCGAGCTTGAAGGACCATATCTTTGAGGTTATCAGCTTAAGGAACACTGAAGTGACCTCTATGATTATGAGTGAAAGAAATATAAGGTGCTGATTCTGTAAATCTGCAATGTTGGCCAGTAAGAACAGAAGGATTGTGATGACAATAAATCCAGTTCAGAAAACATGCTGCTGTTGATCATTCATTTATTTGAAGTAGGATATGACTCCTTAAAGATATACATAGCTCTGTGGGTCTGTGGTTTCGGTAAAGAAATGAACATACAACATGTCTTATATAAATAAATAGGATGGCATGAATTAAGCAATATAAAAGTATACAAATGCAAACAAAGAGAGAGTGCAAAGGGTAATAATTTGGAGACTATGTTATAAATAAGGGATTATCAATAAAGGACAGCGTCCTTGCTTAGGAAAGTGTATATGTGCTTACTATTGATGCATTGCACACATGAATGGCCACATCAATGAGCTCACTATACTATGATAGAGAGACATAAATCTCCACTCTGTTGTAATACACAACTAATGAACACTAGTGAAACAACAAAACTGTGGATTATCTGCATTGCAATGAACAACAGCAAGAAAGCAGCAACATTGAGCAAGCACGATGGGTTTGCTGAATGTTGAGACTTGAGCACTTGTGGACGACAACTATGATAACAGAACTAACAGGATAATAGTGAAAATTTAATTCAATTCAGTTTTATTTATATAGCGTCAAATCACAACAACAGTCGCCTCAAGGTGCTTGTGAAGAAGGCATAAATTTTGAACTTTTAAATGTATTTTCAGAAGTTTTACAACTTTTCCTGCTGATGAAGACCTCCCCCATGGCCTTTCATGGATGACCTTTTGAATAAGGGGAAAAAGGAGCGATGAAGAAGAAATGAGGGTAGGAAGGTAGAAAAGAAAGTTGGTAGAAAAAAGAAAAGAACGTGAAAGAATTTAAGAAGAGGAGCCAAAGGAGGAAGGAAGAGAGAGCAAGGGAGGGAAGAAGAGGGAGGGCAGAAAGAAACAAGGGAGGGGATAACTACAAATAGTCAAGGTAAGCAGGTTTTTCTTAAGTGCTCTTCTCTGCTGCAGCTCTCACCAGGCTCTCTGTGTCCTCCAACATTACCTTCCCGTGGACGCTCTTCCGCAGGCATGGACCACAACCAGGAGTTGCGGAACATGCGGCTCAATGAGAAGACAGCGCTGCAGGACCTGAACAACCGCTTCGCCAACTACATCCAAACGGTCCACATCCTGGAGCAGCAGAACCAGGGGCTGATGAAGGAGGTGGAACAACTGCGTGACCACAAGCCGACGCGCATTGACGACCTGTATGAGATGCAGATAAACGAGCTGAGGATGCAGGTGGACAGCCTTACTGATGAGACTTCGCAGATAAAAGTGGAGCAAGACAGCCTCAGCCAGAGGTGAGAGAGGCAAGAAGTGGTGTGTTGTGTTTCTTAAAGAATGCATGTGTCAATATGTGTGTGTCTTTGTGTGTTTATACTGTAAAATTGAATATGTTGGCTTTATTTAAAGAAATTGTGCAAAACAAAAACTGAATACTGTCAACTTAAGAAGGGCAAATTTTACAAACTTGCTTATTCTAAGTGTGCAATACTTAAGGAGGACATGTCACACAAACTTAACATAGTATAACAAAAAAGAGCTCTGCTTAATTTTAAACAAAATGTACTTTATAGAACTTTATGAACTCAGAAAATGCCACTATGAGACAGTGGCCACACAACACAACATAACTGAAATAATGACCACAGAACAAATAAATGGGTGTTTAAGCTCAACATGAGTCTTTTGGTTTGCAGTACAGAAGATAAGTCAAATACAAATTACAAAATAAAGTGAGTATGCAAGGCTATGGATACAATAAGTACAGATAATAATAAAATTCAAAACAAGTCAAAATTAAGCCACATGTACACATTTAAATGAAGTAACGCCAGTCAAAGGCATAACATCTGATGGGGTTCCCTGGGGCTCAGAAGATAGGAGGGGTCCAATCTGACTACCAAATGGGCCCCAAATAATTTCATCATTACAAAGTGACGATAAGAGATTACACGTGATAAGAGTTCTGCTAAAAATTTTAAGTCATGGTTTTATCTTGTGGACCAAAACTTATTTATGCAGTTTACATTTTCTTTATGAATTGAACTTTAGCTCTGCAAATATTTTCTCAGTTATTTTACACTCCAGTCCTAGCAAAATATAAAGGGATGCACAGTGCTCATCCTGTTCCTCCTTACATAAAGGAGCAGATACTGGTCCTCCAAGTTTAACTGATTTGATGCTGTACTCTGATTAAAAAGTGTGCCTTTCATTTTTTTGAGCAGTGTATAACCTCAGATGAACGACACATGAAATATTACACAGTGTCATTATTTATTTAACACAAACTAACCAAAAATCCAGTCCACCCTCACTGCTTCCATGGGAATTCAGAGGGTAAGTAGCAGCCAGGTGTTGCTAATCAAATGCACTTGATTAACTGATCATCAACAAGTGTGATCACCTCTATAAAGCAGAAATGTTGGCATTTTGCTGATCTGGAGCATTCAGAGGGGTGTACTATGAAGCAAGATTAATCCATCCATCCATCCAGCCATCCATCCTGCCCCTTATTCCAGCATCCTGCTCCTGAACCTGATCCAACTCACTACTAGGTGATGATCAGTTTACAGTTCATCTCCTCTCTTCACCTGAGTGCCCAAAACATGTGGCTGCAGATCTGATGATATGATTACAAAATCAATCACTGACCTGTGACCTAGGATGTTCCAGTGCCCTAGACACCCCTGTGCTCAAACATGGTGTTTGTTATAGACAATCTACGATTAGCACAGAAGTCCAATAACAGAAAACTATGTTTGAGCACAGGGATGTCTGGGGCACTTGAACATCCTAGTCACAGGTCAGTGATCAGTTCCAGACTGGGCAGACTGTTTCAACCAATCACACCCCTCCAGGTCTCACTGATGTTGCCCACATGAACGCTGAAGTTCCTCCATAGGACAATGGAGTCCCCAGATGGGGCTGGAGCACCCCACCCTAGGACTCCAAGAAAGCTGGGTACTCTGAACTGTTGTTTCACCCCAAGGCGCAGGGCAGCAACCCTCTTGTCCTCTGGGGAAATCCACAACATACAGGCACAGAACCAGGGGAACTGCATGTGCTTAAAAACACCAAGATGAAAACGCTCATCTTGAGGTTTTACTAACCAATGGGTCTGCCTCCTGCAGCTTTAATGGCTTTCTGCATGAGGCAGTACACCAAGTTTATGCTAAATGAAACCAGTTGGTCATTAATGGCTCTCTGTCTAAAACCACCTTGTGTTTCTCACTGTCCTCCAGACTCCAGGAAATGACTCGTAAAAACCTGGAAGCAGAAAACAACCTGGCTTCTGTCAGAGCGGTAGGTCCTGTATTCATTATTTGCACTTTGTCCAATAATATATAAATATCATAATATAAATATATAAACATTTAATGGAATACTAATAGAAATAAACACCTAAATAAAATTTAAACCAGAATAAATACAATATTTCTTTCTTAGTAATGCTCACATTTTTCAAAGCCATCCAGTAGACTGGATGGGACCATTTGTTAGGCCTATATTTTGCCCCCTGGGCCATATGTTTAACACACCTGTTTAACAGGAATTGGCCCATTGGTGTGTCAAGAATAATGGAAAGTTGTGTGAAATGTACAGTATGTATGGTTTGGGGGGTTTTTTTCGACATTTTAGGCTTTGATTTTATGGTAATTTGCAGGTAATTGTTCCATTACTATCTCCTTTTGACATTTACAATTTTCAGATATTTCAGTAAAATGAATATTTTTACTGCTGCAGGATGTGGATGCTGCCACTGTGGCCCGTCAGCACCTGGAGAAACGCAATGACAGCTTGAAGAACGAGATCGTCTTTCTGAAGATGGTCCATGAAGAGGTTCGCTCCTCCTCCTCCTCCTTTTCTGCTTACTTTTCCCTACTCCTTTATAAAGATGAAAAATGCATTCATAAATGTTTTAATAACTCTGCTGCTATCATCAAAGTCAGTGTCACAGTTCTTAATTTATTAAACATTTTTTTAATTTAGATAACTTTTTCAGTAGATTGAAAGAGGAATTTGGAGGAAAGGTCTCACAGACTGTTGCTTTACAATAAATTTGTCACTGATACACAAGCAGGCTTCTTGGGATTAAGGATAAATCTTAAAGAATATGGGTTGAACTGTGAGATGGTGCTGCAACTGGCCTGTTGGTCGTCTTAGCATCTTTTATTATATCCGTCTCTGTGTGTGTGAAAGTGTTTCTTTGGACTTTGGCTGCTTTTTCACTCATTTTCAGTCCAGTCCTTGTACCTGACCATTTTCAGAGGATTGGTTTTTGTTTGTTAAGCCACTTAACACTGACCAGTAAATCATTCAAGCATAAAAAAAACTCAAGGGAT